>JACXGK010009328.1:0-20209 GCA_016801125.1 Novumbra hubbsi
CTTGATCAGTCCCATGTGTGGTGGTCAGCCTAAAAGTTAATCTATAGGTTTTTAGATAAACAGTGTCCTTTGCCTTATCCTCCTAACTTCCTGACCCCCCTCCCTCTTATGGAATGTCCCAAGTAACCTATTAACCCTCCAACTCCCCAAAGAAATGATTCCAGCCCCACACCTCTATCTTTAACAGTGAATTCCACAGGAGGAAGAGGCTGCTCATACCCCCTTTACGTGGCTCAAGTTTGTCCCTTCGTCTCCTGATTCTCTGCATTCAGATGTGTCCGCAAGGTTGAAGCTGAGGCTGGCTCGTTTGGAGCTGGATTCAAAGGAGAAGGAGAGCATTAGACAGAGGCAGTTTGAGTTAGAGATCAAATGCATGGAATTGGAAAATAAGGAGAGAATCTGACAGCTGGAGTTAGAGGCAAGCTTCAACACGTCGTCTAAACCTACCCGTCACCAGGCTCAGTTTGAGGTAAGCAAAAATATTGCTTTAGTGCCGCCCTTTCGGGAAACTGAGGTGGATTGCTACTTCTCTGCATTTGAGCGTGTTGCCGCTGCTCTGCAATGGCTACAGGAAGTTTGGCCCATTCTATTGCAATGTAAATTGTCTGGGAAAGCCCAAGAAGAAGTAGCTGCTCTCTCCCTGGAGGACAGTTTAAAGTACGATATAGTTAAGGCCACTCTGTTGCGTACTTATGAGTTGGTGGCTGAAGCCTATAGGCAGCCTATAGCCTTTAGGCAGCGCTTCAGGAATCACAAAAAGCCAACATTTGTTGAATTTGCCAGTGACAAAGTGACTTCAGTGCCTCGTTTTAGTCGTGGTTCTGCCGACAACCCTAAGCCTTCGTGTGAACTTTGTGAGTTTTTCTTTTACCACCGGGTGGGTCATGTGATTGCGGACTGTCCGATTCTGAAAAACAAAACAAAACAGTCAATGTCTCCCCCCCCTAAATCTAAAAGCATGGGTTTAGTACAAAATGTGGCTTGTCCGATAGAACGATTTGTTGACTCTCTTTAGTAATACTGGATCCTGTCTATGCACCGTTTGTGTCTGCCGGTTGTGTTTCTTTAAATGGAGAACACGCCGATCAACAGCCAATACGTATCTTACGAGACACGGGGGCTGCACAGTCAGTGATTATTACCAATGTTTTGCCCTGGTCTCATGAATCGTATTGTGGCTCACAGGGTATTGAGACAAAAACTGTACCTGTACCACTACACTGGGTCCATTTGGAGTCAGACTTGGTTTCAGGACGTTTCCGGGTTGGTGTTGTGCCTACTCTGCCAGTAAAAGGCCTCACCTTACTACTGGGGAACGATCGCTGGTGGTAGCGTGACCCCTGTATTAGAGGTAGTAGATGTCCCAAAAGGAGAAGCAGCAGATGACGAACTGATTCAGGCATTTTCCCAGGTGTTCCCTGCTTGTGTGCTAACAAGGGCACAGACTTGCAAGCTGGGAGATACGGTGGACTTGTCTAGTTCGATATTTGAGCGTATTGATAGAGAAGAAAATAAACCGGGTGTTCCTTCAGTAATGTCTACAGATTCTACCCCCGTAGTAGTGAAGGCGCCCCAACTACATGACATTCTTTTGTCAGTCACCCCCGAGAAGGTGGTTGAAAGTCAACAGAACGCCCCAGACCGTAGGTGTTCTTCCCGTTTGTGTCACTTTGTGCTGTTGATAAACAGACCTTGTGCTGTTGATAAACAGATTTCTTGGTTGTTTCAGGACGTTCCTAGTCGCACGTCTGTTTTGGAGCATGACGTGGATGTAGGCAATGCTGCTCCTATTCGTCAGCATCCATATTGAGTAAACTCGAAAAAGAGAGAAATAATGAAGAGTGAGGTAGACTACTTGTTAAGGAATGACATGGCTAAGCCGAGTAATAGCTCCTGGAGTTCTCCATGTATTCTAGTTCCTAAGCCAGACGGTACGTCCCGACTGTATGGACTATCGTCGTGTAAACTCAGATACAGTTCCTGATTCTTATCCTCTCTCTCATTGATGACTGCGTGAATCGAATCGGTTCCACTGCTTATGTTAGTAAGTTAGATTTACTAAAAGGTTATTGGCAAGTGCCTCTAACCTCTCGTGCCCCAGACATTTCGGCTTTTGTTACACTGGATAAGTTTGTACAGTATACTGTAACTACAGTATACTGTAATGCCCTTTGGGATGTGTAACGCTCCTGCAACTTTCCAGCGTTTGGTTAACATTTGTTAGGACAGGTGCCAAATTGCACCGCGTACCTTGCCGATGTGGTGGTGCATCCGTCTTCCTGGTCCGATCATCTTGCCACCTTAGTGGCCTAGAAAGTAGTGTTCCAGCGGTTACAGAAGGCTTCTTTGACTCTTAATTTGGCCAAGTGTGAGTTCGGGAAGGCTACTGTTACTTACTTAGGGAAACCGGTGGGACGAGGTCAAGTGCGCCCCATTATGCGCAAGGTGGAGGCAATTGTTGTTGCGTCGAATCCTGGGAATGGTAGGATACTTTCGGTCTTTCTGTTAAAACTTTTCGACAGTAGTGAAGCCCCAAAGTGCCGTTTACCTGGTCTTAGGACTGTGGCTCTGCTTTTGAGGCCGCCAAAGCATTGCTTTGTACCAACCTTTTAGTTGGAGGTAGACGCCAGTATGGTAGGGTCTGGTGCAGTCCTGAACATTTGCAAATCCAGATATTCAACGGTAGAGCAGGAGAAACTAGCTCTGCTGTTAGCATTACAGTTTTTTGAGGTGTATGTAGGGTCCAGCACTTTACCTGTTCTTGTATCCACCGACCACAACCCGTTGGTGTTTTTTAGACAAATGTACAATCAGAACTGCCGCCTTTTGCGGTGGGCTCTGATTGTACAAGGATATAATTTAGTAATTAATTATGTAAATGGTTTGGCGAATGTGGTTGCCGATGCTTTGTCACGTGGGTAGTCACTGGGAGTATGTTTTGGGGTTTTTGTTTTGTTTCATGCAAACATTTAATTTGTGGGTTTGCATTTGTTTTGTGGTGGGCGTGTTACGTCCCCAATTAGTATGTGTTACGTTTCCCAGTGTCTGTGTTGCTGTTTTTTCCATTTTGTCTGCATAGGTGCCATCAATCTAGTTAATCTCCCTCCCGTTATTCTGTTCAGCTAGTTCCTGCCCCATCAACCAATCACATCCTTCCATTCGCCATATAAGATCCCTCCATTTGCCACCCTATTTCAGTTCTGTCTGTGTAGATCTCTGTTTTTCAATCTGTTTGTTAGTGCTGTTCAGATCTCTGTTTGGTGTTTGTTTGTTAGTGCTTGGAGCTTGATTAAATTAGTTCGTTTGTTAGTAGGGAGTTGGGGGTTTGGTGGTTTATTTTTGGTACCTGTTCTGTTTAAGTGTACATTTTGTGGTTTTGACCCTGGCGTTTTGTTTGTCATTTGTAACTGTCTGTTTGTTTGTTCCCAAGGGGTTAGGGGACCGCACCCTGGGAGTGTGTAGGCAAGAAGCCCGCGGGCATGCATTTCCTGTAGGACTTAATTGTCTATGCACACTAGGTAAGACCTGGTCGATCCACCCCTTGTATTTTTTAGAGTAGCCAGGGAAGTTATTATTTTGTTAGGCAAGTTTTGGTTAGGCGGTTTTCTGATTTTATTTTCTTTGCTTTGGTACCGCCCAGCCCCTTTCCCCACTTTTACCGTGTTGTTTTGTGTGTGAATAAATTAATCCCCTGCATGGTACCTTTAGTTTGTTGTCTCCTCCCTTGCACTTCACGACCCCACATCTTATTTCTATTATTTCACACGGGTGTTCACGCACAGCAGGGTGTTACGCTCCCTCTTAATAAAGGCGTGTGTAATGGGAAAACAGTGGGCTTTATATGCTAGTGCTAGTTGGGGAAGTTGGAACCAGGTGTGTGTAATGGGAAAACAGTGGGCTTTATATGCTAGTGCTAGTTGGGGAAGTTGGAACCAGGTGTGTGTAATGGTATAAACGGAGGACTTTATATGCTAGTGCTAGTTGGGGAAGTTGGAACCAGGTGTGTGTAATGGTATAAACGGAGGACTTTATATGCTAGTGCTAGTTGGGGAAGTTGGAACCAGGTGTGTGTAATGGGAAAACAGTGGGCTTTATAAGCTAGTGCTAGTTGGGGAAGTAGGAACCAGGTGTGTGTAATGGGAAAACAGTGGGCTTTATAAGCTAGTGCTTGTTGGGGAAGTTGGAACCAGGTCTGTGTAATTGGAAAACGAGACAAGTCCCGTTTGTGATGAATGGCTGATTAGGGTGCGTTGGGTTGGCCGCCACTAGTTTGCCGGGGACACCACACATTGCACTGGCAGGGGGGTGCAGCAAGAGAAGCAGGCGTCACACTTAAATGAGAACATTTGAAAGACCCTTTGAACTCGTATATTAGAGACAATTTCATGTTGTGTATCGCTAAAGTGATGTGAGAAATATTTGTGATATCATCATTTTTTCATTCTGCCCTTGTGAGTTAATCATTTTCTAAACTTTACAAATGTCAAATTACAAATGAAAGGACAAGAGGTGAAAAAGGAAAAGAGCAAATTAATCAATGAGTGATCTCTATTATTTGTAGGGAGGGATTTGTTGAAATATAGTTTGCTCTGGGGAGGTGGAGGCTGAAAGCAAAGAGGTGTTTTCTATAATAGAACAGGTTTATATGTTTAGCATTAACAAGATCAGTACCCTGACTTGAGCATTTTCTTGTCCTTGATATCTATTTGTCTGAATCCAGAGGACATAGGAAATCGAAGCGGGGAAGAAATAAATGCACTTGTTTTGTCCATCAATTAAGATTCACCGAAACTATTCCTGGTTTCAAATGTGAAATATGTTATGACCCAAATGTGGCACCCAATCAATCAAAGGCATTTTATAAAGACCTTTAAACCCCAGCCGCCATAGACACAGCCTAAACATAGCCTTTAAAAACCAACTTGCACAGACATAGCCTGAAACCATAGTGGTTATGTATAAATTCCTAGTAGGGTTCGAACCTGTGATAAAACCCTACTGAATCCAGTCTCTGCGGCGTGCACAATACTTTCCTGTTTGTAGTGGGTGGAGATTATACGAGTACATGACTTTCAATATCCACATTGTTGATAAATATTTTTTCCCGTTCAGACCAGTGGGTCAATAAATCCAGGTGGGAACAGATGGGCTGTGGCCTGAATATCGTGGTCAGTTAAGCAACACGACTAGGTGGACATGGACGATCAGGTGGGCTCATGGCAGTGACAGAAGTCGTCAGGCAGAATCTAGATCCTAGCTACGAGGTAGTCTTGAGGTCTGACATGACATAATGGGGGATGTTGGAGATGACATTAGATACGTCATTGATTTAGCTCCCCTGAGAATAGGTATTCCAGTAATGGGAGCCCAACAGGCAGAGACCGCAAAGGTAGTTTGTTGTTCACTTTTTTGACCATACCGGAGGTGGGACCAAATCATCGTAGTGAAATGAAGTAAGTAAGTAATTAAGTCTCAAGTCACATTTAAATCCCAAGTTATGGCAGGCAGGTCCTGGTCAAGTCTCAAGTCCTTAAAAAAGATTAATAAATAGTAGTGTATTATATTCAAGCAAATCATTAATGTTTTTTAAAATACACATTGTGTTGTTTAGCATGCAAATGTCATTCCTGTGCTCCTTTTAGCCCATTAAATCTAAACTGACATACACACATTTCAGAAATGATGGTCCCTCAAGGTTAAATGTAACTTTTAGAGAAACATCTTCAATAGGAAGTTTACGGTTTGAGATATTTTGTTAGTCATCTTTCCCATGGATTGGCAGAATTTAAACTTGAGATACACCAAAACTTAAATTTAATTTGTCTAATGATTTTGAGATTAAATCTTTGCAAAATAATTTCATACATGCCAGATAGAGGAAGTAATAAGCATTGCCTTTCAAGAGAAATGTATTGGAGTGTACAATGATTGAGTTTCACCAGTACTTGTGTTGGGATCAAAATGAAAATGCATATGATCTACACATGTCAAGCAAAAGCCATTTATATGTTGTTTGATTCATTATGATTAGAAATTAGTTTATATTTCTCAGCATTCGTAATACCATATATTTTGACCACTTCTCCTATGTTGTTGGCTCAAAGGTACCACCATAGTTTTATGTTGTGCAGATCAGGTATGAACACCAACTTGTTGTTGGTACATTCAATATTGGCATAATTTCAACAATCTCTTTTAACGTCTGCACAAGCATACCCAGCCACTCAGAGACTCAACAAATGACAACTAGAATCGTGCCAAACCGCACAAGGCAGTTTGACTGTACTGACATGACACAACCGTCCAGCACTTGCTGCCAAAGCCCAAACCCATGGAAAGCCAGACAGGTTCAGCATAGGTGGCACATGGGCTCTTTCTCCGTTTCCCCTTTTTCTAGACGCCCCTGCTATTTGCTTTAGCTATTGAACATGTGACCCAAAATATTAGAATATGCTGAAACACTTGATAGAAAATACTATTTAAATGACCACATTACTGTAACTGTAAATCATTTAGCATTAATAATAGAATACTACTGTGGCAGTGTTGTCGGTATTTAAATTAAGTAGCACACACTACATTGACGACCACATCTCTTAGTTCCAGGCAATATATTTAACACACATGGCATGCGCAATCTCCATACAAGGTAGATTTGAGAAAAAAAGGGGACTAGATGTAGACTTGAATGGCCTTTGGAAAAGCAAGGGATTTAAAATGATATTCTAGCTATGGCTTAGTGGGGAATGTTTTCAGTTAGTCTTTTTGACCACCCGTGCGACCCTTGCTGGACCCATGTTTCAGTGAATTCATTAGAACCACAGTATTAGACAATGTAAGATACTCTACCCTCAGCTGGCTGACTTAAGTTACCATAACGTACAACAGTAGAGGGTTGTCAGTGTTAAAACCTATTTGAGCAGGATTATTATTTTATTTTATGTAATTATTTTGTCCTACAATAAACCAGCTGGAAGTTATTATACTACGAGTGAAATATATTTATGTCTACAATAATAGGTCTCTCAGTAAAAGGTAGCACTGATATACTGAGATACAGGGTGTTCTGGTACAGCCTCCAAAACAGTGTCTGTGGCCATAGTATTGTATTGTAATTGAGATGTGGAAGTTGTAAAAATTTATTAAAACCCTTGATATAGGTTAGTTATGTGCAACACATCTGCATCAAACATTCCACAGAACAGAAAAGGTAGTCCTATAAGTGGATTTTGTAAAGAGCCAACTGTATGACCTATATTGTGACTGGAATACATGTACATATGTAGTGATTTATACTTAGTACATGCCTTATCTATCCAAGTAAAATGAATCCAGTGTCATTAGGGCTTATGCCCACCTAAAATTAATTTTGCTTTTAATCAGGCTTTTGGGTTCAAAATGTTAACTCCAATAGTAAATCAAATATATGAAATTATTTCAATTAAGTAAAATGATACACTTATGTACATAGAAATAACATGAAGACAAGTGAAATGCCAAATCAGACATATATAGATATATGTGGACACAAATGTGTGTTAGGTGGGCCTGAAATTAATTTATTCTAATACCCATGGGTAACATTCAGAAGGGTAATGTGCTTGTTGGGCCTTGGTCCAAAATATGTGTTATTAAGGGAATAGGGTATCATTCGGGACGTACAAAGTAATTTCAGATGACCAGTAGCTATGGATCAGTTCCATTTCTCTGTATGTGTGCTCTGAACAGTTCCTCCACTCTGTTCTTATGTCCGTAATTAGTTACACAGTGAGGGGACATTTATTTTCATGGGCGGTGGAGCTACAATGTCATGCATCGCCAATGGATATGGATGAACCTCTTTCGGTTAATTACTCAAACGCAAACATGTTTTTTATCCTTCTTCCAGTGGCATTAATGAAAGTTCAACCTATATTTCGCATCATATTAATCTTTTCTTCCAGGATCCCAGTGCATGTTGAGGTTCCCTGTGGTGTAGGCCCAGGCAATGATGTGTAAGTGATTACCTAGTCCCCATACACTAAATATGTATGTTTTAACTCATTCATCAAACTCGTCTCAGTCATTGGAGAGGGGTAGTTGTGTTACATAACATTTCAGCTGGGTCTGTACACATCTGCTCCATATCAGCTTGACCTCTATGCATGTACTATGCATGACCAACATGGTAAATACACGTAATACATGTTTACAATTATAGTTTACACTACAAACATGTTGGTAATGGTAAAAGTATTTTTTATGAGCCATACATTGCAAGTTCGTCTTTGTGATGGTGAATTTGAATGTACACCTAAAAAAAGTTATTGATTTGCT
The DNA here is from genome assembly GCA_016801125.1 of Novumbra hubbsi. Taxonomy (NCBI): domain Eukaryota; kingdom Metazoa; phylum Chordata; class Actinopteri; order Esociformes; family Umbridae; genus Novumbra; species Novumbra hubbsi. The sequence goes on from JACXGK010009328.1 coordinate 8,317, forward strand.
TACTCAAGTGTTACAATACAATATGTCCTTATTATTTTCTTAGAGACCAAGGGTCAGATAGAGGCATGTTAGTGTTAATATATAAAATTTGGTTTGATATGTCATTGTTTTTAATTGCAGGCAAAACTAGGGCTAATATAAATGAGTAAATTGGTTGAGCATTGAGCTGATTAGTAGAAATATTTGTTCAGTCAGTCCATTGCAAACATAGCGTCCCTCACTGTGACTCAGTACCTACGACTGCAGCTGTTTGTCGTGACTGAATAGCAGAGACACACCTATGAAACACTTAGAACAACCACAACCCAAAGCCAACTCTTTAAATTCAGTCATTTGTCTAAATGGAACTTTCCTAAATACAAAAACATTAATGACAATTATCTAAAACACGGCTAAATCAAGAAGTTCTATAACTTGTTATAGAGCCAGATGCCTCTGCCAGCAGGCTAAAACAAGTTCATAAGTAATTTTAACTGCACGTCAAGAACATCACAAAATCCACAAACAAATGGTTAACTGACATTTTAGACAGAATCAATGTATGGCAAATGTCATGTCAGTCACTGGACTCGAATGTCATAAAAAATGTGTTTGAAGGAGGACACAAACAAAATAATTTAATTACTTTAAATTCTAGCGAAGTGAGCAAGTACCAAAGTGATCAAGTACCAAAAAAAATCTAATTTATGTAATTCCATCTCTTTGATCTAAAACATATCTTCATCATCTATCATAAGGAAAGGTCCTACTTTTAGTAATCAACCCCCACATGCTTAACATTAATGTCTTAAATAAGGGAAGACTTCAGGTCAATTACAGAGTACATGTTAAAAATATTACTGTTTATGGCTTTTAACAAATAAAATAAAAAAAGATTTTTATGTTAACCCACTGCATTGCTAATTGCAAATGGGGCCTAACAGAATATATTGCAGTGTCACAATTGGTTTATTCTATGGTCTTGGATGGCTTATGATAACATCTGCCTAATTGTTTAGCTATGTTCATGTTGCTGCTCTGTTGAGCTATTGAACATGACAGTGCAGAGGTGTGGCTGCTGTGTTTGGCATTCATTTAAATCGGTGTCCCAAATAGCACACTATTTTCTTTGTAGCGCACTACTGTTGATCAAATTCACTGTTCAAAAAACGGTGCAATCTAAAAGGAATAGGGTGCCATGTTTACTTCAAAGTCTGTGTGTAGAAGTGTAGAAATGTATGTACATAATTTTGTATTCAGAGGCGTGAAGGCATTCTTGACTTTGCAATTTGCATAGTATGTCTGCACATAAGGTGGATTCAATAGCTGAGATTACTTCATTCTGGTTGAAAATAAAATGCAATAACTTGATTTAATTTTAATTTGGCTCTTGAGCCTTAAAATTGTACCGTATTCATGTTAGTCCTTTTGAAAAGTAAGCCACCCTAAGAAATAGTGTTCTATTCGTGACATTATGCATGGCCCATAATTGTGAACATTGACAAAAAGCTACAAGTATAGCAATTGGCTGTTTTCTAAAAGTGTCAGCTGAGATGATTTACTTTTGTGACCAAATCTTTCATCAGCAAGTGATGTTTGCAACAAATGTTTTTCACTTTCTCATGAAAGCTTTCTTGCTGTTAATTGTAGAGAAACTGGGTAGACACCTTGATTTGAGGGTGCTGGCCATCAGACCTGTTCATCTTCTCCTGTTAATCCTTGTGTTGTCTTAGGGGTCAAAAATGACCCGTCACTATGTTTATCAGCAGAGAAAACCCCCTAAATGTTATATTTTTTACCTGAAAATGAATGACTTTTCCTAAAGTGACCCCAACATTAGAAAAAAAGTGAAACATTGTCTTTGTTCACATTTCCATAAGCACAAAATGGCAGCACAAAATGTCATAAGGATGACCCCAGGGCCCACAAGACATGCAGTTGCCCATGCCCAGGAAATCGTCTCAACATTCAACTTGTTCATCACACCAGCCATAAAAAAATGGTCCTAGTTTGTCCACATTTGGAGGGTTTGCGTAAATATGGAGACAACTGACAAAGGATGGAGGAGATTGATCTGCATGCCTACATAGGGCTGCTAATCTCAGCAGGTGTGTACAGGTCCTGAGACGAGGCTACATATAGTCTCTGGGATGAAGAGAGTGTAAGGGCAATTTTACGTGCCACAACGCCACTGAAAGTCTTTCACTTATTCTCAAGAATGCTAAGATTTGACAACCGTGAGTCAAGACCTGCAAGACGTGTGAGAGACAAACTGGCGGCCATAAGAGGTGTCTGGGAGAAGTGGGTGGAGCGTCTGTCGTACCTCTACAACCCTGGGCCTGAAGTAACAGTGGATGAGCAACTGGTTCCATTCAGAGATCGCTGTCCTTTCCGGCAGTATATGCCTAGCAAGCCAGCGAGGTATGGCATCAAGATATGGGTGGCCTGTGAGGCACCAGTGGAGGCCCGGAGAAGAAGCAGGGGATGTGAGTTGTGATGGATGTGACAGATGGACTGAAGGGGCATAATGTCACTAGTGAAAATGTCTTCACTTCCTATGAACTCGGCCAGCAGCTCCTGAAGAAGTTCACCATGGTTGGCACAGTAAGAAAAAAAAAACCTGCACTCCTCGCAACAAGGGGGTGAGATGTCTTCTCATCCAAGTTTTCCTTCACCCCCACCACCACTAGTTTCTTACCTTCTAAAGAGGAACAAGAATGTGGTCCTCCTGAGCACACAAAACGCCTGAGATCAGTGATCGTGAGGACAGAAAGCCAGCCATAATCCTGGACTGCAACCGCAACAAAGGAGGCGTGGACAACCTGGACAAGGTGATTGGAACTTCCAGCTGCATGAGGACGACTCCCCGCTGGCCCCTGGTCATCTTCCATAACATCATCGATGTATCCTCATACAATGCCTTTGTGATATGGAACAAGATCAACCCTACCTGTATGCCTGATAAGCGGAACAAGAGAAGGGTGTTCCTGGAGCAGCTTGGAAAGGTACTTGTAACCCCACACATTCAAAGAAGGGAGTGCCTCCCCCGCACAGCAGCATCGGCAGTGCTTGTGAAAGCTGTTCAGGGGGCTGAATCTGGTCCTGATCCACCTGCAGCTGCAGCTGGGCCAGGCAAGAGGAGCAGATGCTAATTCTGCCCCTCAGAGAAAGACTGTAAACTAATTCTATGTGCTGCACATGTGAGAATTACATCTGCAAAGTCCATGCGCACACACTTGCATACTGTCCTACATGTGCTGAATAGAGTTGAGAGATTTATGTTCTTCACGTTATTGTTTTGAATCTATTATTTTATTTTATTTGTAGTTATTGTTTATGTTCATACACCTTGTGAGAGGTGGCAATGGTTGGAACAATAGGAGAAGACCAGTATTTTGCAGTTGAATTCCTCATTGTACAGTATATAAGCACCATGTTGCCAAAAAGGTTCAAAACTGTTGTTGTTTCCTTTCTATAAAATGCATTCAAAACTACTTTCTGTACATTTCTGATACTTTCTTAGGCTATACAAGTGCTGTTTCTTACTAAACAATTAATGTTTACAGCTATGCAGTGCTTTCACCAATATTAATAAACCTGTACTTTAGTAAAGAAAACTATTATGACAAATGTGTTCACTGATTAAATGCAGTCTTTCTGCACTCTGAAGACGAATTGAGCTGCTGTATTTTAGGGGTTTGGTGAAGGTGGGTCATTTTTACCCTTAGGACAAGGGGAGTATACATAATGTTAAGACAACACAAGGGTTAAGAAAACTGCTTGAGCAATGTATGTGGATCTCTCAACTTTCTTCATGTTGAACACATCAAATTTGACACCTCCATACTCTAGCTGATGATAAACTCTAGCTGACGATTGTTGTAGTAAGTCAGACCTACGCACGGTTATGTAGCTAGTAATAGCTTATATTTAATTTTATGAATGTTTAGCCTTCTTTTTTAATCAGTTATTATTTATATTTTGAAAACTGCTAGAGAAGCTGAATAAATTAACTTATAACCTAACAGCATGTGCTAATGAAAGTTACTATAAGACCCATATTTAAGAGAGCCTTGCCTCTGGTTATATTCTGTTTGTTGCAAATTGCAATTCTACCTGTGATTATTATATACAAGGTATCAGCCAAACGTTTGGATGCACCTACTTATTAAAGGGTATGTCTATATTTGTACTATACTACTTTTCCACAGTGAAATAATAGTGAAGATATCAAAACTATGAAATAACACATATTAAATCATTTAGAAACCAAACAGCTCAAAAACGCATTTCATGTTGTTGATTCAGTCATGTATTCATTCTTTGCCTTGATGACCCATTGCACACTTTTGCATTCTCCCCACAATCTTCATGAGGCAATCACTAACTTTCAGTTAACTGCTGTGGCTTGTTAAAAGTTAGTTTGTCGTATTCATTTCCTTTTAATGTATTTGATCCGATCTCTTGTATAGTAACAAGGTAGGGATGATAAACAGAATACCATCATTTTGTCTGTACAGTAGTAATCCAAATTATGGCAAGAATAACTCAAAAAAGCTTTGCCAAAAAACATCTGTGGAAATCCGTCTTTGGTTTGATTTGTCCAAATTCAATATTTTGGCCTCCTGTGTCTTTATTAGATGAAGAGTGAGTGAACTGATTATTATGGTGTGGTTCCCACCGTAAAGCATGGAGGGGCTAGAATGGTATTGGAGTGCTTTTCAAAAAGTAAACATCTAGAAAATATGTTGACCCACACCAAATGTTGCTAATATTTGCAAGCATACCATATCAACGTTCATGGTCCTGCAAGAGATGATGAATTCAGTACATGGAAGTCAGTCACTAATCATAATATCAGCACCTACATCAAACGCTTTGATTCATTTACCAAAATTGTAACCAGGGGGACCACAAAAACTGTATAATAAATGTCCAACAGAGGAAGACATGTAGTTTTGGGGTATTGCACCATACAATATTTTGGGTGTTGTTCTGCCAGGGTGGTACATTTTTCTCTTATCAAACATGGTTAAGATTTTGTTTTGTCTTTTCAATGGGAATGTGCCTTTTTATTATGATAATTTGTTTTTTACATCTTTTACAGTAACTTAATTGCCACCTGTGAAAACAGATGTCTATACACCCTTCATCATGCAAGGCAAGGCCTCAAGATGTGAATGCTTATACTCTGCAGTAGATGAAAAAAGAATATGAATTTAAAAAATACCAAAGGCTGTGAAAACCCATTTGCTACCGTTCAAAAGTTTGGGATCACTTGGAATTTGTAAGATGTTCTGCCTGTTTTTTTAGCATTACATGACTTCCAGTTTTTTGTTGCTTCAGTCCTAGCTTTTTTTCAGTGTGGGTTCAAGTGTTGCTGGCATCAAATTCCAGGTAATACCCAGGTCATCGGGTCATAGTATGCAGCTGTGACTCATAGAAGTTAACCAAAACTCCCAATGATGCTTCTTTGGTTGCTCGTCACCCATTGCTCCCAGGAGCATGCTGGTAAAGGAAAACCATCACTCACAATATAACCCACTGATTCTCACATACCCTAATATGCAACACAAGTCCACACCTAGTTGTAAAGCCGGAAGTTAACGTTCAAATTGATAATCTGCACCTAACCTCAATGTCTTCACCATTTCAAATCCAAAGTGCTGGAATACAAGAAAACACAAACAAACAGTCAATGTGTTACTGTCAAAATAATTCCAGTTTACTGTTGCTCTTCTTATATCTGCATGCTGTGCAATCATATGTATCTGGAATCTTAATGTTCACTATTTCTGTACATTTGCAAACTCATGCACTAAAGTTCTTTCAGGAAAAATAAAGTTATACAAATTTAATTAAGTAGAGTGCACTATACATCTGTACAATGCAAGGTATTTGCATTACTGGATTGGTTAGGATCAGCATACCATGGGCCTATGTAAGTACTTCCAGAAATACACAGGTCTCAATGTTCAATATGTTCAACTATGCTGAGGAGACATTTTGTGGAAATGTCTCTGTTTAATATCAACAACAAATTAACCTACACTCTACGACAAGGACAAGATTATTGTTTATCATAGAATATACCAGAATCTAACACCTATGTTGAAAATAATACAGACCTGGGTTGAATTGCTATTTTAAATCATTTTAAATATTTCCCCAGTGCTTGACTGAACTTGCCTGCCTAAGTGTTCAGCTCTGAAAGGCCGACAGAGCATACTTTGACTCCAATAAATACTTGTCAAATCCCCTTTGTCTGTTTGCGGATTTGTTCAGTCAGCACACACAGTTCTGTTTCGATAACGTTAGTGAACTAGGGGCTTAAATGTGTCAGTTATAAACTAAGCAAATTTCTCAATGTTCCTATTTTTTGCAAAGTACACCAAGGCCAGCGCTACACCTGAAATGGCACTTTTTAAGGATTTACACTGCACCGTATTGGGAATAAGGAGCCATTTGGGACACAGTCCAGATCCCAGCTGATGGAGAGAGCAGGGTCAAATATAGCACCAAGAACAAAGTGGACTTGACAAGTGTGAAAGATTTAGTGACGACCATTTAGAGTGATCATCTTTTTCCCTTTGTCAGCAAGTACAGCAATGTCTCTGCCCTTACTATGTCCTTGATTCAAGTATGATGGCATAAAGAAAGTGGAAAATCCTGACTATATGGAAGTCTGACTGCACAACCTCTTTTCTGGCATGAAGGTAATATTTTTTGGTCTGGGGCTGTTGTTTCATAGTGACCAATCCAAACCACTCTGATTTTTGTCTGACCCAAATTCCGTGTTACACAATGGCAGCAGAATGCACAACAATGTATGCTATAGAGGCCCATGCTCTACTGCAGATGGGTTAACAACATGGTTATAATGGTAACACATGGAATACTCTTTGTTTTTAAATTATGTTATTTAAACTTAAAACTGATTTATATGCTCTTGCAGCTCCTTTGTTGAATTTATTTAACAGCTTAATTTTCTAGAAGAGTTGGAATGTCACAGTTCAATGGTGTTGTGAAGACTCTTTAAGTCCTACAGTCTATGCTTAATCCTTTTCAGTAAACTACCAAAATTAAATACAGGGCCCTCATGTGTGAATTGGATTTAAATACCCGAATTACTTCTGCAAATTAATTAAAAAAAGTAAGATTAACTTTTAACTGATGTTTTGAATTCTCCAGTGCTACCTCCTCATAATTAAGTTATTAGTGATAGTAGGATACTTCATAATCCATCCCAGAGGTAGACAGAGATACATGATGCTGTGGATACATATTGCAGTGTTATGTTCGCACACCAGAAAGATACTAGACAAATGTACCTATTTTCACTGACAAAGATCCGAACAAAATAGTTGCTGTAAAGCCTCTGTGTGTGATCTTTGAGCTTTGGCCAATTATTCAGATAAGAAACATGAAGTTATGGGGATATTTGGATTAATTGCCATTTTAAAACCAGTTCAAATATTTGAGCTCATGGCTGAGACATTTGATTCCAAGAAAATGTTAATGGTCACTTTGGGATTGTCTTTGTTGTTGATTAAAAACCAAATTTGCCGTCTATTAAATTGCATCAAATTAATCAGACGTACAGTGTTGTCCTTGTTCATGTTGTAAATACAGTGTTGTCCTTGTTCATGTGGTAAATGACTATTGTAGCTGAAGCTGATTTTCAATGGAATATCTACATTTTAGCAACCATTAGTCTGGTGTTCCATCACTTGTACAGGCTAATTGAAAATTCGAAAACCATTTTGTGAGAATGATAGCTTCGCTTAACACTGTTCTTTTGATTAAAAAAAAAAGCTATGCAAATGGTATTCTTTAGACTAGTATGTATGTTCAGCATCAGCATTGTGGGTTCAATGACAGACTCAAAATGACCAGATGCAAAGAACTTACTTCTGAACTTCAGTCCATTCTTGTTCTAAAAATGAAGCCATTTCCATGTGAGAAATTGCCAGCAAACTGAAGATCTTGTACAACAATATGTAGTACTCCCTTTACAGAACAGCACAAATTGGTTCTAACCAGATTAGAAAGAGGAGTGGGAGGCCTCAGTGCACAACTGAGCAAGATATAAGTTGGAGAAACAGATTCTTTACAGGTGACAACAGGTCCTCATTCGGGAGCTTTGTTAAATTGTACCCGCAAAATACCCATCTCAATGTATCAGTGAAGAGGCGACTCCGTTATGCTGGCCTTCTACGCAGAGTAGCAGTAAAAAAATGATATCTTAGCCTGGCCAATAAAAAGAAAAGATTATGATGGGCAAACAAAAACAGACACTGGATAGAGGAATAACTCTGCCTAGAAGGCCAGAATTCTGGAGTTGCCTCGTCACTGTTGACGTTGAGACCTGTGTTTCTCTTCTTAGTGAAGATGCCAGTTGACGATCTGAGAATTGACTTTTTCTCAAACTAGTCACATTTAACTGGTTCTCTTGCTATTAACCAGATGCAGTTTGATTGCCATCTTAAATGGCTGTCCAGTTCACACTTGTAGCGTTAGTCACGTGCATAATGCTGCTGATAATGAATTGTCAAATTGAATCAATACAAATCAATTTCTCTAAGAATTACATTAGCCAATGCCCGAATATCACTCTCCCTTGCTTGGGTAGGTATACTTGGGTGTGACAATGCATAACATCATTCAAGTCCAGAGGATGTAGGGCTGTCTACGTTTTTATAGCAAATGACCAGCAAAATTCTCATTACTGAACTAACACAATATAATAAATACTTCAAAGTTTGCAGTCTTAGCTGTGATTTGGTATATTGTACTTACTCCACAAGTTTTCCTCTAACAGGTAAACTAGGTGAATGGCCATAAACACATTTTACAGTTCAGTAATTTTCACATGCATCATGGCATTACTACAAACTTGAAAGTGCTACTGTAGGAACTGTTTAAGATACATTTTGAAGCATATTTAATGTGTTGTTGGACAGGAAAGTGGGGATAGAGATTTTGCTGAGGAGCAGTGGGCAGCATTCAAGACCATAGGTGCCCAGACAGCTGGATTAACCTCAAACGCAGATCATTGTTTTTACATGCATTACGAACATAAAAATTCATAAGTTCTTGGTCCGTGGTATTTCTTAAAGTAAATGGCATGATTACAGTCTTTGTAAGAGGCTCGGAAATGGATTTTACTATTTTGTTCTGACTGGTCTTCAACTCACAATTGAGTCATTTCATTCCAGCTGACTTGCCCCCAGAGCCAGTTAGTCCTACAAGATATGTTGGCATTAAAACAAACATGACCAAAAAAAAGCTGCATTTATATGACTGTTAATACCCAGATTAATTTTGAGTTTTCCAACATGAACTTTGCAAACGCGATTCGTATCATACTCACCGACTTGACATGATGTTTTCATCCCACGTAAACCAGGGAAATGTCCTTGATGAAGTCAAATGACTGTTTGTGAGCAATTTGTGTATAGCTTCAACTGAGTGTAAAGGGGAGCACTGCATTTGGGAAATGGTTCTGTGTCAGACCGATCAACACGCACTCACCAGCCACTTCAGGTACCTGTGCTGGCTTTTAACGCAAATACCCCAACTTGGGGGCTGCAACTCAAAACCATGCATCAGCAATCAGTTTATGACAAATAAGGAAAAACCAAACTAAATGCAAATACAACGTGATTCCATTTATCTGTGCATTTGGGTAATCGCCTCGTACCTGAGACCATAGCACAGCCGCGCTAAAAAGCCTGACTGACTGGTGTCTTAGCAGCTGACTCCCTGGAATGTTTAAACACTCTCTTAAGTTCACAGGGAACGGTGCGATAAACAAAAACACAAAGACTTTTGTGGATAAAAACACCTTGTTAACAAGAGAGGTTAGGGGAGAATGGACATACTCTGTCAAGTTGACAGAAAGGCCACAAATCCTCCAATAATCACTACCTACAACAGCGCTTTGCTGAAGGGCATCTCTAAATGCACAACGTGTATCTTCGGCATGTGGTTGACATTAATTATCTTTTGCGTCTATTCCGAGTCTTGACCGTGTTTCCCATGTGTGCAACATTTGTTAGAGAACTGTGGGATCTAAAGCATACTGGATATCTAGATTTGCAAAGCAATTGAAATAACATTTGGCTAAGATAGTTATAGTTGTCTATATAGTAGTTGCTATGAAAAGAAGTAGCACTCCTAATGTCAATTTTTGAAAATGCATGCAATATACTGTATTTGAAGAATGAAGAATAATAATGCGGTCTGATGAATATTACTTTTGGTAGTAATTGGTTGTTAAAACTGCAATGATGAGAGGGGATCCAATTAAATTATTCCATTTCTGATCAGTGGTGGTGTATAGAATAATGTCGTTGACCCTGGCTAATACTGGCTTTACTGTCATATCGTTTTTTTGAACAGTTTTGAAATACTTAAATGCATATTGCTTGTCTAATGTACATTTCAGGCCATCCACCTGACGTTGTCTGGTGCAGTTACTTTCCCAGTGTATTGTTCTAAAATATATATAAACCTTGGGCCTGATTATACTGTAAGTGTTGTTTGTAAGATACCCAATGTTACCGTCAATGGAGTGGGTATGCTGTTTCAATGTCCTTAGCGCAGTTCTTGTTGTAAAATCAGCACTGCACAAGCATACAGTGTAATTGAATTGTACTATCTTGTTGTGTGAAAATTGTACACTCAAACCACTAGTGTAACATTTTGCTGTACAAGCTCCCCGAACAACCACACACTCACACCAATAACAGAAACTTCTGATCAATGAAGTAAGCTAGTATAATGTAGGCTATAGAAAGTCAGTACTATACGTGAACACAGACAAGGGCACCACATGGTGAATTGGTTGCCATTTGGGACTCACACAAAGAGAGAGTGAGAGAAGAGACAAGGCAGGAAAGATGTGGACGCAGTGGCAGGACTGTGTTTGTTGAAGATTAGGGCCACTGAGCCTGTCAACTTGGTGCGATGATGGATGAACGGCTCTCTTTCATCCATCAGAGCCTGTTTACGTCATGTTTAAAAAGTCACAGTCATGCCAAACCAATTCTCCTGTCTCTACTCTCTCTTAAATGAGCTTGGGCCCTAGTTTGACCGATGCTTGTATGTACAATTCCGATCAATCCTTCATCAGGTTGTGGTTGGCAGGGACGGAAATAAATAACATAGAGAATACTGTAGCTGATTGGCCGGCAAATATAGTTTAACCCTTGCGCTGTCCTGGGCTCGCGGCCCACCCCCCGGGCCCTCGGGTCACTCGGACCCATCCTGCCCAAACACGGACGCCCCGCAGTCGGCACAATACGCGCGAGCGCAACCTCCGCATATGTATCGCCTACACCTGCCGCACATTGTGTTGGTTTTACTATCCTTTTTGCGAGGGCACGCCTGACACCTCTTCCTCTTGCTCGTGGCACAGGGCGGCGGCGACGGCGGGGACGCTAGCTGCTGCTGCGGCTGCGCGCCAGGGTCCTCGGATTGATCTGCGCATCTGGCCTTCTGGATGTCTTTCACGAGCGCTGCGGACGCTTCGGTGCGGGGCAGATGGGCCCTTCTTTCGATCAGCGGCTTGATCGGCGCTTTGCCCAGCAGCTCAAGGAAGAACCTTCGCTTGTTCCGCTTACGGGGCATCCAGTCGGGATTGAGCTCTCGCCATATGACGAAGGCGTTGTACGAGGAGACATCTATGATGTTGTGGAAGATGACCAGGGGCCATCGCGCGGTCATCCTTCGGCAGCTGTACGTGCCTATCACCTTGTCTAGATTGTCCACGCCGCCTTTGGTTTGATTGTAGTCCAGGATCACGGCCGGCTTCCTGTCCTGCCGCTGCTCGCAGATCTCAGGCTCGCCCGTGTGCCGAGTGCTCATGAGGAGCACGTTCTTGCTCCTCTTGGCCAGGTAGGACAGGAGC
>JACXGK010009329.1:0-10835 GCA_016801125.1 Novumbra hubbsi
ATCTGAGTCAGAATTGAAACTATTTACACATCATAAGGGATGTACTGTACATATGTACTGTATGTTTTAACTTTTGCCCTTTTGTGGCCTGCAAATAATTTATTATTAGCAAATTACAAAAACAAATGTGGCCCTCCATTTCATTTCATAATCCTGATGTGGCCCCCGAGCCAAAAAGTTTGCCCTCCCCTGCAGTAGAAGGTAAGAGACTACATTAGTTTGAGTACTAATGTTCAGTTTACTCTCCATGAGTAATGGCAGAGTAACAACAGCAGAAAGCTGTACACAAACGCAACAAACAAGGCATGAAAAACTGTTCATGTTTCACCAGATCATTGGAAGGAGCTAGGAGGGAAAGGTCTGAACTTACCAGCATTTTCAACATCTCCTTTGTGTCAGGATCCACCTCAATCAGCTCGTGGTCCAGAGCAGACACCTAAAGACACAAACCAAGACAATCATCTTTACAGCTTCAATAGATTTTCTATCGGCAGTGTTGGAGGTACCATTTCACAGATGGAAAAAACTTGATTGTGGTAACAAGGCAAGATGTTATTCATCAAGTGGTCAGGCCAACCACTGACCTCAGGGACGTAGTTGTCTCGCCTCTCCCTCTCCTCCTCCTGAAGTTTAATGGAGATGCCTCTGACCGGGCCTCGTTGGATGCGCTTCATCAGATGGGTCACATAGCTGATGGGGGCATCAAAAAGATACGAGTCAATTTGGAATGAAGACTTTGTCAGCACATTGGTGCCTTAAATGGGGCAGCAACGGGCAATGGTGTAGCCTGACCTGTAAACAATGATATAGTGCGTGTGAGAATAAACTGAGGCTTTGGGTCGGTAGAAGCCAGCGTTTCGGACCTCGATTGTTGCCCAAGTTCAACAAAGGCTAAGACGACTTGAGTTTCCACGTGAGAATGTTAAAAAGCAAATATGTCAATTCCACAGAATTACCATTAAAAACCCGACCAGCGGTCAGGAAACGGAGGTAAAGTTCTTTAAAATAACAAATTTCCAAATGAATTAAATGACCTCCTATGCCAGCGGCTGACAGAGGACAATATGAGAAAACAAACAAAACCATCTTAATCCTGAAATCCACACTAAGATGATTCTAATGTATTTTTTGCACTTTTAAGCTTTAAACAAGATCAGTGAATTTTGGCATCATTTAAAATGGCCAAAGAGGCAAAGACCCTACCATGATATCAGACAACAAACAAAAACATTATTGTCAGTACTCAGGTTAACTTTGGTATGGACGCTATGGGTCAACTATTCTTAAACTGTTAGCAGTGGAGCTCAGTGCACTCCTTTGGTCAAGCATCACAAGAGAGTTTGTGTAAGTACTGAAAAACAGTTTTTTTGTTGTGGTTTTTTTATCCACAAAACATAACGAAACCTGAAACGCAAATATCTGAGCCAGCACAGTAGAATTCACGTCAGCACCGTGGTGTGAAAATGTCATGCGCAAGGCTTTTGGCTCACCCGGATATCTTGTTGCGTAGACGTTTACTGGGGATGATTGCGATCTCCTCACACACCCTCTTGTTGACGTGGAAGTCACTGCCCAGCCGGGTGTAGTACTTTTCTATGATGACCCTGGAGGCCTTTTTTACCGTCTTGGTCCTGACTCGTCCCTGTGTTAGTAACATTTGTTAATACAGCGCCCCCTTTCCTGGGGGAAAACCTTTACTTTCGAACGTTCACAAATTGTAGATATCTACCACACAATATATCACTGTCATTCATGTTCATTTGAAGCTGTTACAACAAATAAATCAGATAGATTTGAATAAATGCAGATTTCTCAAACTATCCCTGCAAGCGCATAACACTATTCAACATAACATGGACTAGACATTGTTCCCTCTTGACAGTATACAGCTAGCATGGACCCAGATCTGTCTGTTTGTATACTTAATTTTGACTGTAGTTTCAACAGAGTTGGAAATTAATCTAGTTATCTTTGATTCCTTGAGTGACACACACGGCATTTTATGTGATCAGACACATTCCATTACATACAGTAGCTCACCACATTGCAGTGAGGGAACTAAACTCCACTCAGTTTGGACTAGATCAATAGAGAAGGCAAGCAGATAACTAATAACATAACTAACCATCTAAAGTTAGTGAAGTGGCCGCTGAACTACCAAACAACCTGTAAATTCAACTAGCTAGCTAACAAAAGTTGACGATGTGCCGCTCGCAATTTAATAAATATGTGCAAGATATTGTGTCACCTAGCTACTGGCAAAGCTAAGTACACAGCTACATTCAAAACAGTTAATTCAGTCTGCGAAACTACGCTAGAACCAATGAATGAATGCCTAATAATTGTTTATGAAAATGTGTCGTATTTCGTTTGACATTTTGTTTGATCGTCGAATTGTGTGAAACTGACCAAAGCAAAGGATTGTAACAGATTGTGAGATGTTATATTTCATGAAATACCCACCATGTTGGCTTGGGCTGGCGGAAGAGAAATAGAAACGTTACGACCGGAAATTTATCTGCGAAACCGGAAGTAAACAAGTTGTGCAACACTGTTATAAACACTGCCGACTACTGATATCTAACTTTCTATCGTGCAGAGAAAACATTATGTTAATCCATTGGTGGACACAAAAATAATCACTATGGTTTGTAATTCTGTCTTCTAATGACGTAGAATAAGAGACTTTGTTGGCTGCGTTTAGCATAGCTTTGCTTGGTAAAATGCGTAGGTGTAATACCAATTGAAAGAACTATGCGGAGTTCGGCTTAATACTTTAATGATCCTAACTAAGAACTTCCAAAAACTAGTGAACACATTTGAATACTATTAGTTTATATTTCTTACACTTCTGGTATAATGTGCATGGTGTAAAATATATCCAGAAAATCTGGGGGGGGGGGGGTTATTCCCACAAATAATTATTATTTCTATGTGTATGGCTATGTAATATAAAAACACACTGCCTGAACATTTTTTCTCCGGTGGACCTCAGTAATGTGATATTCCCCACTAGCTTTGACTGCGACAACCTAATTGTTTATATAATTGTCTAATAATTAAACAGCTTTACTACTAAATTCTGTTTGTTTCCCTACATCTAGATAGAGCCTCTAGATTAAGTTTCCTGTTTCACTGGGGTATAAATGAGGAACACTCATGCTTTTCACATAAAAATGATCAAATCTGATAAAATTGATCATTTATTACACAACAGCTATTAAGAAATGTTGCCAAACAAAAATATTTCTGCTATTAACGCCACAAACCAGGAGGTTAAATTAACATTAGCTGTGATGAATCTTCCAGGACAAAGACAGAAGTGTATTGTGCAACCCTGTGAAGTGAGGACGGTTCTTTCAACTCAAAATGTTCCACGGATCACAGTTGAAAAATTGAAAAAGTTAGTATAATCTTGTTGTGAAGTCTTGAAAACTACAACTAGACACCAACCCAATGGCAACAAGCTATTTGGACTTGAAGCCAGAAGGTCTTTGCTCTCAGGATGAAAACACATTTGTTCTAATGACATTTGAGAAAATACAGGCAACGATTTTAACAAGGTCATGCGCTCATGTGAGACAAAAATATAGGATGTTTGATTATGTGGGAACTTTTTTACAGGCCTCGCTTGTAATCTTATCTTTATCTTAATGGAGTTGTCAGGGACTGGGATTGTCAAGGCTAAACCTTGACTCTTTGGTTATTTTCATATGGATCAGGAAGAATGTTCTGGACTATTGTCCTGCTGGAAAACCCAATGACGACCCCATTTTAGCCTAAAATCTACTGGTACTTCACAATCCTTGTTGACAGGTATCCTACGAGTTTTCCATTGACCTTGGAAATCCAAATAGCCCCACAACACACACCCACCCACTTTACAGTGAGGATAAGGTTATGTTCTGCATGACCATCCATTTTCACACAAAAGCCACTACTGGCATGTGCCCAAAGCTTTTTCATTGAGGGGGCATATGTTTTTTTCCTGTCTTTTTTGCTGTCTTAACAATGCTAATTATTTTGGAGGGAACTGTGAATAGACTGGATAAGATCTGCCATAAATTCCACTATAGCCCAATAGAATGTACTGTGACGTAACAAAGCAGACATAGTCAAAAGAAAGGTTAAGAGATTTTTTTTAATTTGTTTTACATAAAAAAAGGGTGCAAACTCGAGTTTCCCTTTTAAGTGTGGAGGGAATAAAAAGTGAATTTGTAAGGTTACATGTCACACGACTCGCATGAATCCTCAGGAAAATAGGCATTTCAGATAAGATTTAGGACCGTTCTGCAACTTAAAAAAGTAAAAGAATAAAAGCCCAAAACAACTAAAACAGGATGGGTCCTTCACTCATGAAGCCCTTGACGAGGTTAAACCGTTCAAATACATTTTAGAAGTAACATTCATATTTCAACACAATAATATTCATAATACAGCTGTAAGATTAAACTTGTAATCAACTGTCAGAGCCAGAGTGTGTGGTGGGGAAGGGGCTGGGTTAAACTCTCATGGTCCTGTACAATTCGGTTTTCCCCAGTTTCAAAGAAATACCAGTATGACCTTTGTCTCTTCCTTTTACCTTTTTTGCAGAATCCAACAGACCCCCCCCAAAAAAACTGAACTATAACCGTGAACTCTGTACAATTTACAATTTCAAATAGTCATCACAATATTGCAATGTGTCACACCAGACGTCTCTCCCAGATATAATATACAGTCAACCCCCCAAAAACAACTCTACAGCACAGTGACAGAAAGTGCCAGAAACCCCCCCCCTCCCCACAAAAAGAAAAACCTGTAATTTCTCATAATTCCTTTCTCTGCTGCTATAAGGATATAAACGCTATTTTGACACATGCAGGAAAGAAATTGTGAATAAGACACAAAGTCAACTGAACACAACAAGCTCTGACTGACAGGAAGGTGTAGTAGTACTGTATTAGAAATTACAATAAATAATATTGGAATGTGCTATAGTGATGACTCCAAAAAACAAAGTGTTCAGCCATTTTACAGCTCTATTACGGCCAGAGAGAATAACTTTGTATGGGTGCTTGGCTTCATGTCCCATACATCCACTAAGGGAAGCCCTTCCATTAAATAGACAGCAATCTTCTCCAGAAAAGCCATGCAAATACACATTATAGCAAATATTCAGCCTTCTAGTCAGGCTGTGGATGGGCAATTCTTTAGGAAACTAGAATGTACATATACATTTGTATTATTCATCATTATCATATTTTAAAAGCCAAAATTGCAAGAAGGAACATTTCCAGAATTTTACCACTGTTAAAGGTTGAAAATCAAGTTGGATACAGAATAATTGAAGTATATAAGTGACATTCCACTCCAATCTAAAATTGGTCAACTAAAAAAAAAAAAATTAATAAGTATGGTAGAGGTAAAATAAAAGACAAATGAATATCTTAATAATTACCTTTTAAATTATGGAATTAGTCTAAGCCACATGAAAAACACAATACTTTAATTTGCCAGTTTCAAACATTAACAGTCAAATCAAAAGCAGTCATTGTAGTTTCATTAAACATTACAGGTGTGTGTAAAATCAAATAAACCAAAAAAACTCCAAAAGGGCATTGGGGCACAAGGTGATATTAATTCAGAATTCTAGCTTCCATTTCCCTGGCACAGGTGAAGGCGGTGTTGGATAGTAGTCATTAGGATGGCAGTAACAACATAAGGAAGCCATTTTGTAGATATCCGTCTCACGAGATTTAACAATAATTTACAAGTTCAAAGGGAATAGAATCATAGGATAAGTTCAAACATTGCAGTATAACTGACAGCTAATATAGGTAATAGAACGGTTTCTCAATACATTGCGCGAGAAACCCAGAGGAAACATTTCTGTTGGGAGTTGAGCATTAACACAAAATTCATTTTTCAGCTATTTGGAGATTTGGTGATTGGCTGAATGAGGTGTTAGCGTTGGGCTGGAACAAAAATGTACTGTCAGTTGGAGGCGTCCGTGCTTCTCAACAACATACTGCACAACACTGGCTGGACAACAAAATTCCACGCCCAGCAGATGGAGCCATTCTGCCGGCAAACTATCTCAAATCAACCTTGGTTCAGCAGTGGCTGATGTCCTCGAATGACTGGGTGCCAATCCTACTCTATGCTAAACCAGTCACCCACAGACATACAATGGGAACTAGCTAGACAGCAACACCAAACCCGGCTCTTGAACACCTAGTAAAGAGGTAATTATGGTGCATCTCTGAGGAAAACCAGTCATTCAAAAAGCCTCATCAACTCAAAGCCATCTTTGGGGGGGAAAAAAACATTACTGCTCTAGAAACGGTCAAATAAAACCTTTTCATTAGATTTATTATATTCAAGTACTCTCACCACAATAACTTAGACCCCATAGGAACTAGCGTGTCACAACGGGAGAAAAGACAAAACAAACAAAGACTACAATGTCATTATGCACAACAAGCACTCCATCTGGAACGGCCAGCCTGGGTCGCGTTCAGCAGCGCCACCTGTATGGTGCCCACACAGCTGCCCGTCAGTGGCAGAAGGTTTCGCCACGGCGTTCCCCCCCACCGAACGTGACATCCACGTCACTTCCCACGTTCAAGTTCGGTGGGCGCGAGTCTGCGTGCCCACGGCACCGGGGAGACGGGCTGAACAAGGAGCCCGCGGCACCGGGGAGACGGGCTGAACAAGGAGCATACCCACACCGGGTTAAGTGTAGGTCAGGACAGACCTGCCAGATAAGGCCGCTACAACGGGAGCCAGCGAAGTACAGCAATCACAGAAGTATGAAGAAGGCCAGAACCTCTCAGGTCAACGACAGTGGGTCAACAAATGTAGTGCAGTCAAAAGTCTAGCTTTCGTCCCCCCTGTCCTTCTCCCATGATTCACGGCCATTTGGAACTGAAAATAAAATGTACTCACTTTTGAAATTCACATTAGCTACATATAAAAAAAAAAAAAAAACATAATTACATAAAACTTGAATGTCACTCCAATGGAATTAATGCTATGGAAAGGCATTAAGAAGACAGAGAAGGGGACATTCGTCAAGTCTGTGGGTTCAAGGCAATCCTCTATGACACTTTCAATGAGAAATAAACAGTAATCTTAAATGAAATTACAGTATACACAGATTTTCACCAGGTACTTCTCAAAATCCTTGAGGCAATCTGGAGACTCCAGCTGGGGCATTTTGGGGACCTGCCATTCGGGACCACTCACGGTCATCACTCAAGGTCACCCCTCACGGTCACCCCACACGGTCATCCCTCACGGTCATCCCTCACGGTCATCCCTCACGGTCATCCCTCACGGTCATCCCTCACGGTCCCACACAACGCGTCACAGCACAGGGCAAATGCACAGGAGAAAGACGGCAAGAGAACGAGATATCATCCACTCAACGACAGCAGGCGACACTTCTGGCGGATCAGGGCGCCTCAATGCCCCACACACACACACACCGAACGCATGGCACTCAATCCTGCACAACAGGTCAGAGAAATCACACAACAATCTAGAGAAGGAACCTCGTCAGTTCAGTTCCCACCGGGATCCAGTGGCTGATCTTAGCCGCCGGCAGCACCGGCTCCACGGACCAGTGGGTAAGCGAACGCCACGTTGGCGGGTGTGTGACATCATTAACCATGGATTATAGATGTCACGTCAGTATGGTGTAGCCTGGCACCCGATCGCCCTTTCCTGGTTCTGCTGGGCGCCGGTTTGGTTAAGGCGTTGGAACAGAAGCGGTAAGCAGTGGGGGTGTCCGGTGTTCAAGACGGCACTCAGGACAGTCTCGATTGCTCGCTTGCTTCTCTCCTAAGCACGCGGTGTAGAGGAAAGCCTAATAGTATGACACCATGCGGATATTATTACACGCAAGTCCAGACATTTTACAGAGGCATAGCTGTTCCAACTGATAACTGTAGTCAGTAGCTGAAAAGCTTTTCTTTTCCCAGCACTTGACCAATCTTCTAAATTCTCCAATACACACACACTCTCTCCTCAGGTACATTATTTGTGTATGTGTGTGTGTCTGTGTTTATAAAACAGCAGGAGGCTGGAGAGACTGAATTAAGCCATGTTTTGTTCATCGTTTAGCCCATTGACAAGTGTCAATCGTAAATGAATGGCAAACGCCAACGGGACCAAACAAGCACAGGAGACTTGAGGAGGAGCAGACTGAAGAGGCTGTGGCATCGCGGTGCTTTAAAACAAGCAGCTTGTATGGAAACGCTCAGAAAACACAGAAGACATTGAACGGCTCCATACTCCATTGTGTCTGGACCACTCCCCGTATCGTGCGGTCACCGGTGTCTTCGCGGGAGGTTGCGGCGGCCATGTAGGTCATGTGACACGAGTGCCGACACCCACGGGCGGATGGAGTCCACCGTGTTTCTAACGCCGCTTCAGGGACAGGGTGTACATTCAGTCGCATTGGAGGAATGACAAAAAGAACTGTGCTCACTTCTAATCAGTCGGAAAAACACGGACAAGACTTGTTCTCGGAGAAACGTGTGTGTGAGGTGGAAGGGGGGGGGGGGGTGACGCCACTGGAAAAACAACTATCGCCAGGAGGACCGAATCCAAAAAAAGTGCAAATGCCGCCCCCATCTCTCAGTCTGTGCTGAACCTCTAAAGAGAAGATCCCAATCCCAGATAACACAGGGGCCCACCGAACATTCCCAATCATCTGGAAGGACAAAGAAAACACATCTAGTGGAAATCCCACAGAGAGACAGCCACACTTGTAGGGTCTGTCTTAGTGGGTGTGTGGTAGTGAGGTAACCGGAGGAGGGGGGGTGTATGCGTCTCAACTCAACACACTCCCCAGGTCATCTTGGTTGATTCGAGCCAGACTTCTGTACCATCCAGCTGTGGCACTGATCACTTTTGACGCAGAGTGTTTTTCTTCCGTTTTCGCTTGAAGAAGCAGCAGCACCTGTGGACACAGGCAGACTGGTCAGACACAATTTGTCCCCTGTTACCCACTGGGCTGGGTTATCCATTGCATTTGTAGGCAACAAACTCAATGAAAGATGGAATATAGCACTGACGGACTACCTGCAGTGTAAAATAGGCCCTTGCCACCTGGTGAGCTGTTACAGTAAGATAACAAGAGTGTTTCCCTGCCAAAGCTGAATTCAATATGCTAATCGAATAAAAGGCTGTGTTCGGAGCTGCAACTGGCCTGAGGGATTTAGTCTGGAGACAAGCCTTCTCCTGTCACTCATGGATAAAACACTGAACACTGCAGCACTAGTCGGACCACTTGGCTGAAGCTCAGACAAGAACAACACACAAGTGGAAGGTGTCTTAGGTTGTCGTTTCGTTTTTTCTCTTCAGAAACCAACATTGCAACATCTAAAAAGGTAGTATAGACATTAAGCGACTCACTCTGGGCATTAAAAGAAATAAGAACTGAACCTGGGAAGGAGAATTGAGAGAGAGTCTAAGGTAAAAGGAGAAGTATTCAACAGTGGTGGGGATATGCAACACAGGACAGAGTGAGCCTAAGTAGATCACTGTCACAGGCAGACAATCACAGGCCAACACACAAGACAATGGCTGACTAATAATAAGAAATACTTATTATAGTTGGAAAAAAGGTTCTCAGTTGCCTTGCCTTGAGGTAATATTTAAAGATGCTTCCATGCTGAATAAACCATTTTAGAAACACAGGCAGTTTGTCAAATGTTTTTCCCCCAAAATGATAAACTGCTCAAACACATTAAGGGAACACATAATCAACACATACATTTTAGGGATATTAATGTTTATTTATAAGAATATATTAATTAATAATAGTATTCTTAAATATCACCCTGTACAGCCAGAAGAGGTATGGCCACCCCTTTGAGCCTGGTTCCTCCCTAGGTTTCTTCCTACAATCCGGCCCCCATAGGGAGTTTTTCCCTGCCACCGTGCTTCAATCCTGTTGTTGCATGCTCACTGGGGTTTTAGGCTGGGTGTTTTTGTAAAAGCACTTTGTGACAACTGCTGATGTAAAAAGGGCTTTATAAATGCATTTGATTGATTGATTAATCTGTCCATTTAGGAAGCATAAGCGATTGTGAATCAATGTTGCAAATGAGCCGATACCTGCAGCCCATTCAGGTTGCACCGACCGCCCAGCTCCTCTAGGATGGCACATCCATACCTGCCACTGCCGTGTCTCCCAGTAGTCTCAAGAGAATGGGGGAGATACCAGGAGACGAGTCATTACACGAGGAGAGCTGGAGTGGGCCGTAGGAGGGCATCAACCCAGCAGCAGGACTGGCATCTGCTCTTTTGTGCAAGCTGGAACAGGAGCCCTACAAAATGGCCTCCAGCGGGCTACTAGTGTGCATGTTTCTGACCGAACAGTCGGAAACAGACTCCATGAAGGTGGCATTGAGTCCTCCGAGGTTCTCTAGTGGGACCTGTGCTCACAGCCCAGCGCCATGCCGCTCCATTGGCATTTGCCAGAGAACCCCAGAATTGGCAGGTCCGCCATGGGCGGGGCGTTCTCAGATGAGAGTAGGTTCACCTTGAGCACATGAGATGCCATGGAGAACCTTATGTTGCGATTTTGGTTTCCATTGACCAGTGTTACGTCATTTTGTTCAACAAATGACACAATATAGAGTAAAGATCTTTAAAATATTTCCTTCATCGATGTGTGATTTAGGTGTTCTCTTAAATTGAATGAAAAAGTATTTGTAGCAAATTCAGAACCAACACGTTCTGAATTTGTAACC
This sequence comes from Novumbra hubbsi, assembly GCA_016801125.1. Classification (NCBI taxonomy): domain Eukaryota; kingdom Metazoa; phylum Chordata; class Actinopteri; order Esociformes; family Umbridae; genus Novumbra; species Novumbra hubbsi. Next base: position 10,749 of record JACXGK010009329.1, read on the forward strand.
CACACAAACCCATAACAGTAGTAGTAGTATTTTAAAGCACTTATGTCACATGTAGGAGCAGCCTCAGTCTTCAGTGTGAACTCCCCT
>JACXGK010009330.1:0-20329 GCA_016801125.1 Novumbra hubbsi
GTGTTATGCGTGCACACAGTCATTAAATCCACCTGTGTTATGCGTGCACACTGTCATTAAATCCTCCTGGCGCTGTAATACGGACAGTTTTACTGTTAGTAAGAATTCGGCTTTTTTCAGCCGTTTTAGAGTTTATTTATTTATTTTATATTTCATATGTCAATAACTATTGTATTAAGCACAATCTGTAAATGTAATAATACAGTTCGTATTACTTTTCTGTAACTACAGGCTGCTGATGGAGTGGGACACAGAGACATATTTATCATGATGCATGGTGGGACAACAGCACAATAACACAGTGAATATCCAAAACTCACGAATTGAAGACCCAATAAACAGTCTAGATAGTACACACACACAACAGAATGACTCAATACACAGCCTAGATAGTACACACACACAACAGAATGACTCAATACACAGCCTAGATAGTACACACACACAACAGAATGACACAATACACAGCCTAGATAGTACACACACAACATAATGCAAGACTCAATACACAGCCTAGATAGTACACACACAACATAATGCAAGACTCATAACACAGCCTAGATAGTACACACACAACATAATGAAAGACTCAATACACAGTCTAAATTGTAAACACACACAACAGAATGACTCAATACATAGTCTGGATTGTACAGACACACAGCAGAATGACTCAATACACAGTCTAGATAGCACACACACACAACAGAATTAAAGACTCAATACACAGCCTAGATAGTACACACACACACAAACAGAATGAAGGATTTAAAGGTTTACACACATGCAGTGTGTGAAGCAGGAAACATCTTGAAGGAGGACGGTTCCTCCTCCACAGTGGCCCATTCCCAGGGTCAGGAATCATCTGCTGTTTAGGAAGTGACTGTTCCAGAGAGACACACAGACTTAAGCCTCACTCTTACTTTAAGAGTTGGTTGAGGACACCTTTTGTTGTATTTCTTTCTATGTGTACTTTTACAGACGTAACTAGTCAGTCCGCTTGTGCTTTTGGATCAATTATAAAAGCTTTTTGCCAGTGTAAAATATCATTTGACCAGACCACAGGGTTGTGTTGTCAGTATACCAACGTGGATATTAGTTTGACAGATCATCTCAAAGATCAACAGTATAGATGATGTTAATTGACTAAGCGTTGTCTGGGAGCTCAGAAAGACACCATGTACAGTCTATTACCTGCTGTCTACCTATCACCAAAACACCATGACATGTTTGAGACTGCCTTCCGTTCCGCCCAATCCACTGGTCTACTCCACCAGAAGACTGCCTCCCGTTCTTCCCAATCCGCTGGTCTACTCCACCAGAAGACTGCCTTCCGTTCCGCCCAATCCACTGGTCTACTCCACCAGAAGACTGCCTCCCGTTCTTCCCAATCCGCTGGTCTACTCCACCAGAAGACTGCCTTCCGTTCTTCCCAATCCGCTGGTCTACTCCACCAGAAGACTGCCTTCCGTTCCGCCCAATCCACTGGTCTACTCCACCAGAAGACTGCCTCCCGTTCTTCCCAATCCGCTGGTCTACTCCACCAGAAGACTGCCTTCCGTTCTTCCCAATCCGCTGGTCTACTCCACCAGAAGCAGCAGCAGTCCTGGCCTCCACCTGTATTCACTAAAGGTGCAATGCATATTTAAACACCACATTTCCTGGAGCTTGAAAGGTTGCATGAAACCATCCCACAAAGAGTGTGGTTTTGTGCAAAATGATGCTGGGGCAGTTATAACATACATTCTTGTTTGATTTAAGTGTGTACTTAGATTGTGTTACGGGTACGGCAATAACAGCTGTCCCAAAGCCCTTACACTTGTTCCTCTGTTAACTACTGTTGTTTATCTTGTTGTATTCAGTGGCTGAAATGTGTACTTGCATTGTATTTGTGAAGTAGCATCAGCTTCTCAGCACACAACTATAGGCTTTCACATTACGAATTAGGTTGTCTTGACTCAGAAATGGCTACAATACAATTGTCCTGAAAGCTTCCTGGGTAAAGAAAAGAATGGATTATGTATGTGTGACCCCAAGACCATTGAACAATATTTAAGAAATGGCCAAAAGATAAAACCTGTAAAACTTTATTGCATTTATTGGTTTAATGCTATTACAATAAAACCAATTCAAAGAGAGACTGAGAATGTGTTGATTGTGTTTGAGTAAAAATCAATACGTGACTAAGAGAGGACCATCACAGACAGTTTAAGGACTCAGATCACATCACCTAAACCAAGACAGGGTTATCACTAAATGTTGAAACCCCACAGCAACATTGATAGAACTACTTACATAATATAAACACCTTCAACCTAAAAGGTGAAATATAAAAGTCTGTTTCAAAACATCTGAGCTAGGTATAGGTCAAAGAGTTGTTTTTTCTTTCTCATTGGGCTTTACAATATAAATACTGTACAGAGTAGAGGCATACATAAATCTCTCATTTCAGTTATAAAATCATGGTCCGTATTTTACAGACTGGCCAGGGTTGTAAGGCAGGTGTTCTGATCTGTCTAGAAAAGATTATAATGGCTTACCCTGCAAGTGAATGCCAGAGACAGTTCTAACGTTTTACTAATGTTTGTTAAATTACAAAGCTTAGAGGTTGGTGTTACATTTTATTGTAGTTAATGAGGATGTTTTCTTTTAAGCCATCCTAAAACTTGATGTTTGAAACTTCAGCCGACATTTTTATTGACATTTGTAAGTGCGATTGTTCTATTTTCTTTGTACACTTTGATTCAATTGGATTTTCTAACATCCCCTTCAAGTTATAGCATAGCATATTGCATGTTTTCCTTTGTTTCACCCCTGTGAGTACAGAAGGACTGACACAACCACAGCGCACAACATCGGACCTCCAGGGAAGAGGTTGGAGGACTTTTCTGGGTACGTAGTATGAGATTCCATTGTAGTGGACTTTCTTACTAAAGCCCTCCTTTATAAACCTGTTATTAAACGACCACTGGCTACAGACAAGATGGCTTCCCTACATTCTCTCCCACACATTCAGGCCTCTCCCCATCTCACCCACCTCTCCATCCTTCTTTACCTCACCTCATTCACTCACATTTACCATCTCTTATTGGAGTAACTGACAGTCATTAAAATGGTTGTGACTTAAATTGAATGTGAGTGTAATTCATATATTAGAATATTAAATGACTAAAAGAAAGAAAAACAAGTTATAACATTGTGTTCACATACCTACGTTTCTGTTACAATGATTACAATATACAAAGGAACAATGCTCTCATAAATGCGGGGATGGCACAATACGTGAAAGCTAACAGAAGTCTACATCGTGTGTAACGATGTAGCTTTTATCTTATGAATCTGAAATAGTGTTTTGCTATAAACTCTGATATTACACCTCGCTTTGCTAAAAATCAACAAATGGTCAAGTTACATTTACATACAGTATAATAACATAGCTTGTTTATACATTTTATAATGAATCACAAGTATCAAAGAATAGCAAAATTCTATGCAGGTTTGATTTTCACACACCTAGTACAGAGGAGTGACACACACCCACACACACACTCACACACACACAAACACTCTCTCATCCACACATCATTTGCTTTTAGCCGTAAGCATGAATCCCTCCGATGTTGCCACGGCGTCTGAGCAGTCCCAGGGTGCCTGGCGGTGGTGACAAGGCCCTCATTCCCAAGCCCTCTTGGCGTGCAGCATCTCAATGAGGAGGTTGTTGCAGGGAACCTCCCCCCCCAGGTGTCTGTAGCACAGGTAGTCCTCCGCCTGGGTGCTGAGGGCCTGTAGCTCCGGGAGACGTCGTACCAGCTGGCCGAACTTGTCCAGGTACTGCGGGTAGGTGCATAGAGTGTACTCCAGCAGGGCCCCGTTCACCTGCTCATGAACACTCTCCACAAATGCCTGGTTCTCCAAGAGCTTGACGTCTGGACAGGGACATAGGGAACAGCTTTAGAAGGCTTTCAGTGGCACTGCCGTAACACCAAGCATGAATTGAAGGAGATGGACACACACCATAAAATATTGAGAAATGACAACAAATAAGAGCAAAATCTGTCAGTTCACCCCTAGAACACCTGACACTTATATGTTCTCTGATTCAATACCTAGTGTTTGATTCAATACCTAGTGTTTGATTCAATACCTAGTGTTTGATTCAATACCTAGTGTTTGATTCAATACCTAGTGTTTGATTCAATACCTAGTGTTTGATTCAATACCGAGTGTTTGTCTTCCTATCAGCCTTCTCAGAGGCAGTATTTTTGCAATCTGTTTGAAATATGTACAGCGTATGAATTTCGAACAACAATCATTCAAAGTGGGCCTTCAATGGACAGTAATGCGAGGTGAGGCATCAAATAGATTTCTGATCACATCCTAGACACAAAGGCAGTCTTGGCAGAACCAGACACTAGAATGTGAAAAAGAAACGTATCATCTTATAGCCTACACAAAGAATGTGCAATCTCAATGAATACGCTTTAATAACTGCCTGGTAATGCCCAGCTCACTGGTATAAAGACTGCGCTTAATGCCTTAACCCTAACGGTCTTACATAAACGTAGAGCAAGCTTCAATTGGTGGGAATAAATTTCTGGTGAAAAAGTAAGTACACACCCTAGAAGGTTGTCTCTTTTAAAATATTTTGATACATGGAAATTGTAGCTAAATTCTACCCACGTTCCTTAATAAAGGCAACCCAAATGAACAAAAAAAAATTGCTTGTAATCATTAATAAAATCATTCGAAAACCAAGCGTGCCACACAAAATGTGGGATTTATCAATATATGTTTTTCTTGATAATGTTTTCATGTTTGAGCACAGCTGTGACCATGCATATGCACAGTGCCAATTGGTTGAAGGGAACTGCTTGTCAAACATATACTAGTGAAACATTATTATTATTATTACTATATATATATTCATTATGAATGTATCATTTCATGAAGCTTTCATGATACTCTACTCCTGAAAATTATACTGTAGTCCTGTAAATTATACTGGTCCGATGGTGAATTATTATGTCAGAATGAGAAATTGGAATTACTTTCATTCGATTTGGCCAGGATGATCAAGCGAATGAATGGCGGCAAAACAAAAATATTTCCATATACTGTCGCTCAAACGTTGGAGTGAGGTTAGACTTTTTCCGTTGTGCCATTTATTGGTTTCTAAAACTATCGGGACAATAAACGGCAAAATGGCCCACATAAAAGCACCGTTACAAGAATACAAGAAAAGAGTGACCAGAACAAAGGTGCTGCTGAATATGACGGCGACAGGTGGAATACATTGATCGTCCGAGACACACCGATGACGTTTTATAGGCTACACGAGGAAGCTGCTGATGACCGAAGACGTTTTGGTGATTGTTTAAAAAACACGTATTTCCAAATGCAAAATTATCTTCAAAGGCTTTAACAAAACGGTCATATCGTTAGCGAGTTTTTCTTACTAGACAAGAGAGCGTCAACAAAGGGACGAAATTAGGCATGCATTCAACATGTACCGCTTTAGCATCTGCAATAGATTATACTTATATGCAAATATCAGAAAAATTGGGTTGCGTTGTTGTATGTCATGCTTTGTTTCCCACCGGCGTCAGCGATGATTTTGACCATGTATTTGTAATTAGGGGCGTTTCAACAAATAGCCAGGGCGGTGCACAAGTCTGAAAACAAACATTATTTATGCCCATGCGTTTGAAGTACACATTTTAACTGTCAGACAGATCTTCTACAACTGAAGAAAACTCCAAAATATTGAAATCTACAAAGGACAGGTCTTCCCAATAAATGCAGGCCAAGCGCTGATTGAAAGATGCTCTTAAAAGTCTCTAACAATTCCAGGCTAAACTCAAGGGATCAAAGGACCACTTTTGCCTCATTCATTGTTGAAGTGCTTGAGTCAGTGGTCAGAAAGACACTGTTACAAACCTGGTGTACATAGGAGGGCAGGCAAGTAGAAGCATCATTGAATTGATTCATATTGAATAATTAATTCCATATTTTACCAGAGAATTAAAGGGTTATGGAATGGCTAAATCAAAGTTGGGAACTTAATCAATATGCTCTCGGGGACTAGAAGTGTGCCACGCATGCAAGAAAGCCACTTGAAGCAGTACTGTAAAGAACAGTGGACAAAAACTCCTTCAAGTAGACGATAGACAGAGTAATTACTTATTTCGTATAGCAAAAATGCATTTTGTTGATTTTGAATAGATTGAATAGTATCAACTTATAGTGTATTTTCGTAACTTATGTCCTTATCAATAGTGTTGAAGATTACGTAAACATATATGTTAGACCAAAGACTCACTGGGAGTGTGTCAACTTGTTCACACGACTGTAGCCTCTGAATTGTCTTCCATTTATCGGCCATTTACTAGTCAAAACCTGTGCACATCGTTACATGTGATTAAACCTACTCAACTCTGTTTAGTCTTGATAAAAACATGTTTCCTGTCAACAGACTCACATGTACAATCTCTGTGGATTCCATTTACCATCCATGGAATTAAATGTGTCCCAAACTAGCAAACAAAAATTTTAAAAACAGTTATTACTTAAGTAGCCCCATTTAAATTCAAATAATTCAGTGTCTTTCTTGGCCATGGTGTCAACACGGATCCTGTTCTATCAGAACATGTAGACAAGTAAAATCATATTTTGCCCTGTATGAAAGTATCTGCTAACTGGCTTAAATTAAATGTGTTTTTTGTGTGGCCCAGATACCTTTGAGTAGGTTTATGTTTGGTTGTGAACAAAGTTAATGGGGATACGTTGCAGGAGATGGTTAGTCTGTAGACTAAACCAATGCCTATTCTGGTGGGAATATTTCACATGTTGTTATTAGCCAACAAAGGCCAAGTTCAATGGATTTTTCCAACAGACCTTCAGTGAATTTAGAGGGAGTGTCTGGGAATGAGATGATCGCTTTCTCTCCAACGGGATGCAGGAAACTATGCAAAAATGGCTCCACGCCCCACACATATTAAACCACACCCCACACCCATTAAACCACGCCCCACACCCATTAAACCACGCCCCACACCCATTAAACCAAACCCCAAAGTTCAGAAGATGAGTTCACAACATTAACACTAATATAATGAATTACAAAAAATATATATATTCCAAATTTCTTGACACCATTACAAAGTGTAATAGTATAACATCTAGTCATTTTCTTCAGATCCTTAACATTTAATGCTGTTTGTCAAGTCCACGTGTTAATTCTCAGTATCAGTAACATGGTAAAATCCAGGAAAAATTTTAGAATTGATGTTGCAACCATTCATTACCAATGTTAAATAACTGGTGTATTGTATACATATGTACAGAATGCAGCGGGTGTTGATGGTGTGTGTGTGTGTGTGTTCATTGGCGCATTCGTTCACTTGTGTGTCAAAGCTAGAACCTCTAATGCACTCCTATTCAGCATCAGATGAGGTTTGCCAAGGAACGGCATTCACACTGTAATTAAATATTTTGAATAATCTTTTCAAACCGCTTAAGGGCAACCAAATCTGATTCACTGATTGAAAGACGATGGAGAGAAAACGAAAGAATGAAACCCGACAGCGGAGATGGCAAATATTTTCTGCCTCTGACAAGTGCTCTCGTTATTCTAAAGCTCTTTGTTCCCTGTTCATTGGCGCTAAATAGCTGTCGCTTATGGGAATCTGGGCAAATGCATCTATGCACACTCCATAAGCAGAAACCCCTGCTCGAACGTCAGTCAGACTATCAAATAATAGGCCGATCCATTATGGTTCTATTAAGTGCTATTTAGGAATAATGGGTGAGGTTGTCTTTGTTATTGTCTCCTTTTGATGAGGTCCTAAATTTAATTAGGTGACTACCCGAGGATAAAGGATTGGTTGAGATAACAGTTGTAACCTTCTGGATGAACTCGTATATCAAGTTCTTATAAAATACCACTACTTTCTTTCAAAAGAAATGGGACTGCGTGGGTTGTTTAGATCGGTGTAACTACCACGTCAACTAAAACCAAATAACAACAATTAGTTAGAAAAGTAATTTTCCTATTTTTGAGCAATGGGTTATACAAACTACAGCTTAATTACAAACAAAAACACGTGTGATGAAGTACTTCAAACCTTCTGGAATTCAAACCACTTAAAGGCCATATAACATTTATAGAATAAGATGAAAATTGTTGCAATGTTAGATGGTGGTTTATCCAACCCCCATTCCTGAGCTGTAATGAGGCTGGTAATGGTTTATCCAACCCCCATTCCTGAGCTAGCTGTAATGAGGCTGGTAATGGTTTATCCAACCCCCATTCCTGAGCTAGCTGTAATGAGGCTGGTAATGGTTTATCCAACCCCCATTCCTGAGCTAGCTGTAATGAGGCTGGTAACGGTTTATCCAACCCCCATTCCTAAGGTGTAATGAGGCTGGTAATCTGATGGGACGGGGATACGTCCATGTGTTCTACTCACTGGGATTGAAGAGGATGAGGAACTTGAGGCAGGAGATCTCTCTCCTGTCCACCTGCAAACCCAGCAGTCTCCCAGCTAGCTCCTGCCCTCTCTGGACCAGGCCTGATAGCGTCACCCCTGCCTGGGTGCCCATGGATAACAGGTCCACCTGCCAGAAAGGACCGTATTCTGATTAGATGGCGGGAAGATGTTTTGATCGGGGGGTGTGGATGGCTGTGGGGGGGGGGGTGGCTGAACAGATTTATCAACATTGCAGTGCACCTGTGCTGTGTGACGCGATAAGAAAGCTAATATTTTCAATTAAAAGCTAAAAGTGACTTTCAGGGGCTTCAAGGCTAAAGGTGGTTGAGTGCTGCACTGGGTGTTAAATGATCCAATCTCCACAATACTTTTTAAATTATGGACCCTTTTCTTCCACTTCCCACAACCCTTGTGAGCAGATCCCTGTCTTCCATTGCTTGACATAATGATGAACAAAATGTAAATACAAGACACAAGAAACCATATCTCCCTTCCTCTGCAAACCCATAAGTCAGTAAGAAGAAGAGGAAACAAGCTGAAGCCTGTCAACTGAGGGATGTGTTTTGCTGTTCGGTTCTGCAACTCCAAACATCACCAAATGTGGAAGAATGGAGCAGGAATCTGAGTGGGTCGTCGTTTGGTCAGGGAGAGGCACTCTGAGAACCCTCACGGGGTCTCAGAGAAATGTAGAGGGCTTTAATCTTCAGATATCGTTTAGCGCTAGTATATATCTCCTCACCAACGTCATTTGTGGTAATTACATTGTTACATACAATGTTAATTACTGTAGCAAAGCATGTATATAAAGCTGTTAATCTGATCAGAATTAAATCAGATTTTTGTATAAAGCATTCCATCACACTGATATAGGGACCCAAAATTGACAATTTTGGTTTATATTTTATAGTTTTTGATAGAAGTAATGCAATAATGAATAATTTTCTGTATATTATGTTACATTTTCAAACAATAAACAACTTTTGATTTTGAAACCCTGGGGTTAAGGTTAAATGTCCAAATGTGAAATAAAAAGCCATACCTGTTGAAGTATTCTATGTGCTTCTCAACAAAAACAACTACATGTCAACATACGTATTTATATTCTCTTCACACATTTTCACCAATCTAAGTCTTCTCAAACAATGTTTTATAATCATCCTTCTTCTTGTTAAGGGTTTTGAAAATCCACAATATAAAGGACATAATTCTACTATAAAGGATGACCTCCTGAGAGGTCAAAAGGTCAAGATAGTGCTGGCGGATTTTGGTCATCTCAAAAAGGCCTTAGACCTTTCAGGGTTTAACTTTTTTTTTAAATCCCTTTCAATTAGTATTTTAATTAAAATAACAATTAGAAACTTAGAACAATTACTAACTTACATTAGAATGTATTGGGGTCAATTTCAGAGCCAGAAGTTTGTTCATATGGTTTTTGGAGTAACAAGATGAAATAGTTGGATGTGAACAGTCATTCCAGTAAAGGATGCTCTGAGAGACTTTTTTCTTTTTCAAGTGGGAAGTGTTTTGACTCACCTCCTGACCCGTCACCAACAGCAGGCTACTGTCCTTCCTGTGCTGCACTTGCCTGAAGACGTGGTCCAACACCAGCAGCTCAGACCAGCTGTTGTGTAGGAGCTTCATCTGATCCCCCACCTGGAAGAAGACAGGAAACAACAGCTCAACTCCTTGCTCAAACTCATTCTACAAGGCTGATAAGGGTGGTAGAGGTCCAATCTAATGTCAAATAAACACACTCTGCTATTCCAATCTCAAGAAACAGGCATCAATCTAACGTCTAACCACTCAAAAGTTAGCATCCATACAGGACGGAGGGCCCTCCTGAAATACGCAGCGCTTCATGAACAGATGAACGGGCCGACCACCAAACCCAGAGAGGAAGATGAGGGTCCTTGTACGGTTTCCAGCGGCCGGGAGTCAGTTTGTCTCGTCTCATCAGGTCGTATTTATGAGCCTCGGCGATGACCTCTCCCACCTCCTCACTGCTCCCTGCCCCCTTCCGCCCCATTCTGCCCCCCTCCGCCTCACCCCCCCCCCCCCCCCCCCCCCCCCCCCCCCCCCCCCCCCCCCCCCCCCCCCCCCCCCCCCCCCCCCCCCCCCCCCGCCCCATTCTGCCCCCCTCCGCCCCCCCTCCCTCCACCTCCACCCCCCTCCCTTCCCCTCCGCTAAGGGGTGGGTTGGGGTGATTGGACGCTGTTCGCCGACACTACATATTATCCCGGGAGCCGAAGGACGACTCAGTCGGTAATCCTGCAGCTGGTGACACACACGGTGTAGCTATTGCCGCCTCACGGTGTCATCCTGTGTCCGGACCCACATCCATCTGGGGGGATGACAGAATTACTGCCCCTTAAATGAAACGGTATATATCTGTCCAGAGGAGGAGTCCAATCTTGGTCCCATTCAGAGTTTCAGAACCAACACAACGTCTTGATTCATTGTGGGCGGGGAAGGGGAGAGGGCCAGGGGGGGTGGGGGAGTGGGGGAGTGGGGGAGTTGGGGGTTGGGGGAGTGTGGGGGTGGGGGGTGGGGGGTTGGGGGAGTGTGGGGGTGGGGGGGTTTGTTCATAGTAGGAAGCTGAAGGGCTCAGCGACCTACTTTACTTCCGCTAAAGGAGTCGGGACACAAAATGTCTCTCTCACACACACACACCAAGTGAATATGAAGTGAACACCCCTTGGTTGTCAGAAACAGGGAAGCATTAACCTGCCTTGCAAATATGAAGAATGAGGGACATAATACTGGCCGAGCAGAGGGCTGACATTCCCCTGTTATCGTCCTAATGGAATGTAATTAACCAGAGGGACAAACAGCTCTTCTGCAGATGGCTTCTCTCCCGGATGTGCAGGGCTCTCGCCGTTCGACACTCTTCTCGCACTCTTCTCGCACTCTTCTCGCACTCTTCTCGCACTCTTCTCGCACTCTTCTCGCACTCTTCTCGCACTCTTCTCACACTCTTCTTACCAAATAGCATCAATGAGGGCACAACTGTAAAATCCGGCCACTGGTGATGTAATCATCCAAGACCTCCTGAAAGAGATGCAGGCCAAACCCTTCTGAAATAAAGCCACCAGCCTCCCTACCTAGGATTTACCCAACATCAGTGTGTCGCTGTGACATTTCAGTGTTCAGTGTCTTTTGGCTGAGTTTCTATTTTCTTAGATTGGATTCTCCTGGGCCTCCTTTGCCCCTTACGTCCCTATGTATGTTCTACTGCCCTGGTGTTTCTTGTCCGTCATTGGTCCATGTGTTGGTCCAATCCCAGTCCTTGTTTATGCAAGGATGTATGTTTTAAAATAATCTTTTGTCTGAACACCTCTGCACCCGAGTCCTTCCACCTCCCAACGGTCGTTGCAGTGGCCAGTGTTTTATCTTGACGTTAGCTGTAGTGTAATTGTGTTTCCATCTATATGTTGACACTTAATTTCTTGGGTGAGCAGAAACAACAACCTCTTCATAATGAAAACTTTGTTAAACAAGAAAGCATCTAGATGTTGAAGTTGGTGCTACAGTTTCCATCTAGCCATTGTTATTTACCCTCCAGCTGTAAAGTACCATTGAATTGACAGACCTTAAGATGGCCCTGGAACACAGAGGACGGCCTGTATTTATGGAAACAGAAAAGTCCAAGTCTTGTAGGTAGCAATGAAGATTTGACATGTGTGTATCTCTCTGACACAAGCCTTTACAGCGATAATATGTTCCTGCCTCAGATAATCCACACAATGGACTCACTGTTTCACAGATAATGCTGAGAGAGAATAAAAACCAATTGTCAAAACATTGTTTTTAAATACCATTCTATGCCTGCATTCCCTGGTGTTTTTACGTAACACGTAAAACAAACAATCCATTATTAAGTTAATGTCTCAGACCATTTGGCTGAGGAGAGTGTTACCAAAAAAAACCCGCAAGCCATGATAAATACCACTGGTCAGTAAAGTAACCCACTAGAAACATACAGTATTCAGGTCAGCCACTACAGTCTACAGCAGGGGTGGGCAAATATTTTGGCTCGGGGGCCACATCAGGATTTGGAAATGAAATGGAGGGCCACATTTGTTTTTGTAATTTGTTAATCATAATTGATTTGGAGGCCAGAAAAGGGCAAAAGTTAAAACATATATTACATATGTACAGTAGATCCCATATAAGGTGTAAATAGTTAAAATTATGACTCAGATGTATAAGAATGGGCTGGTGAGTTGGTTTTTTAATTCCCCCAAAAATACATTTATTACATTCCGTGGGCCGGATGGGACAGCCTCGTGGGCCGCATTTGGCCCCCGGCCCGTAGTTTGCCCACCCCTGGTCTACAGTATTGATTTTCATGGTTGGTTTTAGGATTTAACTAGAGCCAGATCCCACAAGGTACCGGTTGGCACAACTCAATTACAGCATTCAGTTGACAAAGAAACTCAAAGTACAAGGAGCTGGTTTGGAAAGTGAGGCATCTCAAATTATGACCCAGAGGAAGATAGACTGAGTTAGAGTGTCAGCAAAACTGATCCTCCACCAGAACCTTTATTCAGCCCTTCGATCTCTAATATTCACAATATCTGAACCAGAGTGCAGAGATTCAGAAGGATCTTATAGCATCAGGCTAAAGTATGTCAAAGCTAGTTGTGTGTTTTATCATCAATGAAGTATATTATCATCAATTAAGCTTTTACTATAATTTCCTTGAGCTCGGTTACCTTGAGCTCTTTGAAGAAGATGCAGCTCCTGGCCCATTCCACAATGGAGAACAGGGTCTGGTCTGCCATGCGACACATGAGGCTGAAGGTGCAGAGCTTCTCCTGGCGGCCCCGGCTGCTCTGTTCCTGCTGGAGGAAGGCCAGGATCTTACTCCGCACCTGCGACTCGTCCGGGTCGCAACGCAGCAACTCCAGCACCAGTGGGGGCAGGCCGGAGGGCAGTGGGGAACAACCGGAGGGGTAAACATTCGGGAAGGGGTACCCCACCAGAGACTCCGGAGAACTTGTGTAGTGGTCCGGGAACTCTGACTTGATGGCCCGGCTGGGGAAGGCTGTGTACTGGTACTGAGGGGCCAGAGGCTGCATTGACACCCCCAGGGACGGTGGACCATAGAGGCTGGCCTCGTAGTCCGTGGGAGTGACCGAGGTGGAGGACATGAGGCCTTTGGGGACAGAGGGGACGCTGTGTAGGGTCCCAGTGAAGCCATAGTCACTTAGTACTGGGGAGAGCTGTGGTGGGGCCGACTCCAACTTGAAGCCTGTGGAACGTATCAAAGCCTTCTTTTGCTGCTTTAGGGCTCGGTCCCGCTTGTACATCGGGCCAAACTTATTCCTGCCTCCACGCATTCGATCTGCACGTACCGCTGTCATAGGTGGAGACACGTTGAGAAATCAATTAGCTAGGTCAACCACAGTTGAACCACAGGTCAACCGCAGTTCAATTAGCTAGGTCAACCGCACTTCAATTAGCTAGGTCAACCTCAGTTGAACCACAGGTCAACCACAGTTCAATTAGCTAGGTCAACCGCAGATGAACCACAGGTCAACGGCAGTTCAATTAGCTTGGTCAACCACAGTTTAATTAGCTAGGTCAACCGCAGATGAACCACAGGTCAACAGCAGTACAATTAGCTAGGTCAACCACAGTTTAACCACAGGTCAACCACAGTTCAATAATCTAGGTCAACCACAGTTGAACCACAGGTCAACCACAGTTTAATTAGCTAGGTCAACCGCAGATGAACCACAGGTCAACCGCAGTACAATTAGGTAGGTCAACCACAGTTTAACCACAGGTCAACCACAGTTCAATTAGCTAGGTCAACCGCAGATGAACCACAGGTCAACCGCAGTTCAATTAGCTAGGTCAACCACAGTTTAACCACAGGTCAACCACAGTTCAATTTGCTAAGTCAACCACAGTTGAACCACAGGTCAACCACAGTTCATCTAGCTAGGTCAACCACAGTTGAACCACAGGTCAACCACAGTTCAATTAGCTAGGTCAACCACAGTTAGGTCTTACTGCAATCGGTTTCATGCCTGACTGGCAGTAAGGAGTTGTGTATCTCCTGTAAAAGTTCTCTGTCCCTCCAGAAGGCAGGAAAACCACCATTAGAATTACACATGAAAAAGGCTTATATATTTAGGAATGTTTGGCCATCAACTAAAACAATTATTGGATAAAACAATGTAAAAACCACCATGGCATTTGCCACTCCAATATCCTGTTAAACACTGTCATTATCTTTAAACAGTTCAATACTCATCATAAACAAATGCATTTGCCGTTAAATACTGGAAACGGTGTTTACTTATATAAGTACAAGTATTGTTGAATCTAGTTAAAACTGCAGCCATACGCCCAGATTATAATCAGCGGGTCAAGAACATTTATTTTCTCCGCGGAAACGGGTGCTTTTTTACATCATAGCCTGGCAATCACTCGTGCGTTCGCCGCTCTGGCCCATGATTTGTGTCTTTATCCGCCCACAAAACCAATTGGGTACGAATGCTAACCAACTAAACGGGTTTCTGCAGGCTTAAATATAGCTACCTAAAATTCTATTGTGTCAAATACATAAAACAAATACTTGAAAGCAGATTCAAATTAAGTTTAGTTATAAATAAAACATCGACTAAAACACACGTATTTTTTATTTTAAAAAATTATAGTGAGTAGGGCTTAAATATATTTTTGTTTATAGAATTATTCTGGGAAATCAAGCAGAAAATGTTTCAGTGGTACAAGAATTGAAATGAAAGATGAAAGAGCCATACCTTCTAATCTCATGCCGACATTGAGGCATTTCTGGAATCGGCAGAAGGGACATCTCTTCCGCTGGGTTTTGTCGATTTTACACTCCTGGTTTTCTGCACAAGTGTACCTCTTATTATTTTGAACCGTCCTTTTGAAGAAGCCCTGGAGAAATATTTGAGGAATGAGTTTGACAGGCTACAACACTCACAAATACAAGAACACAGTAAATAAATAAAAAATTGTCCAAATGGATTAAAAAAAATCCTAATTAAAATACCTTACAACTTTCACATGTAAGGAGTCCATAGTGGTATCCTGAGACCTTATCTCCACAAACAGGACACAATTCTTCCAAATCTTCATCATAGTTGTAGTCCATTACCTTCAAACGGGCGCCTAAATACAAGAGGAAAGAAAACAGATGAAATTACGTAACGAATCAATTAGTTCAATTACGATCAGTTTCGAAATGCATGTACTGCCCTTGATACATTCAGTAGAAAATAAGATTAATAAATTACTAAAAACATCTCTAATTTAAATTAAAATTCGAATTGATCACATACCTATAAAAATAAGATTACATGTTTGGTTAATAATAATAATAATTTGGATCTATATATGCGTAGAAAAAATACAGTCGAAGAACGTGGAAATTATGTGATAACCAAATTAGAGGTTATGGTGATTAAAGAAAGTTTAATGATTTTTTTTTATACGATCGAAATAATATTTTATTTTAAAGTAATTTAGGTTTAGGGTTAAAATCCAAATGTTTTTTGTTTTCATTCTAAAAGCGTACGTTGGACGTAACCAACACTATCATTAGGTAAAACCGACAAACGTTTAAAAGTATTCGCTAAATTCAAAACAGAAATATATAAAAGCCCTTGGTTGGGCACCTTTATAGCCCCCTTCTTCCAAACGCGTCTTCCTGTGAATCCGTTAAACCAGGACAGGGTCACGCGTTATATTATCCACACACACCGTGGTTCACGCGCGTTTCAGGATTTCTCTTCTGGCGTCACATACGCGCGCAGGTCTTTTAGGCTGTCACCTTCCACAGGGAGGTAGGCCAATCAGAGGTGGATGCGACCCTCTATCTTTAGAAAACAACCAATGCCCAGGTGGATGCGACCCTCTATCTTTAGAAAACAACCAATGCCCAGGTACGGGGCTCTTCCGGCACGGTTATAAAGGAGAAGGATGTGAACCAGCTCCATGTCAAGACGAAATTAAGAATAAAGGAAGTCGTATCGTATTTATAACAATGGATATTATTAATAATCATTAGCAGTAGTTCTGGTAATAATGGTACTAGCGTAGAAGCGGTAGCCCCAATAACGTTATACTATACTTACGGTACAATAATTATTTCTTATTAATCCTGTTAGTTGTAAACGCCTTTACTATTATGTTCAATTATTTAGAAGTACCATTCGTTTTCGTTTTATGATGTAGTTAGTAGTTAGTTACAATTATAAAAAAAGTATGACTTTAGTCCTGATGTGAACAGCAATTAAATAAGAAATGTACAGCCTGTGCATCCATTAGCCCACATTTTCATAATAATGATGTCTTCGTGAAAGACCAGTAGGCCTTAAAACGTTGTCAGTAGATATGTAAAAGAGAAGTAGACCCATGGATCAGACTAAATTATATTTCAAGGTCGTTATATTTTTCAACATGGAGCATTTGGCGTTGAGATTAGCTTTTTAAATGTACTGTATAAAATAGTTAGATTATATCCGATAAGTAGTCAGCCATATGCACAAGACCGAGAAATGCTGCCATGTTCTTGGGCTTTAAATTTTTGTTGTTTCATTTCAACATTTATTTTTGAATATGAGGCATCACTGAACTGATCAATTAGTTCAATAGTTCAAGTGTCAAAGTTGGAAAAAATCCTGTAGTAGTGGAGGCACTCAAGGAATATCATTTCCTTCCAGATCTTAAAAAAAATATTTATCTATGCTATCCCTCAAGATTGTGTAGGGTTAGGGTCAATCCTTTAAAACGGTACCATTCAGCGCCAAATTAGACTGCTATTTTTTTTATCTGTTATTGGCCTACTGAAACATAAGATATCTAAGATAATCTAATATTTAAAAATGTAGAAGTTGTAGAAAATGTAGACGTTGAGATAAAGGAAAGCAAGAATAAGCTACTATTGTTAATGATTTTATAAAGCTAAATTAAAAACAGTATATTGTATTTAGGCCTATGTCTTAAGCTTCGTCACAGGCGATGTGCATTCTGAATGCGCATATTTAATTGTTGTTTGCTAACTTATTTGTTGGAATATAGGTTTTCTATATTGAGTTTATATAACTAACATTTGAAAAGTTTAATAATAATTTCATATAGCTATAGGCCCATCTGTGAGTATACAAACGGCAAAGAACAGGGTAAATAGGCATTACAAAAGATTCAGACAGTTCTACACATTCAACTAACGGATAATTTGACTTACTGTACCTTGTGTTTTTTCTCCCAACATTAGATAAGTTATGAGGAAGGCCAGACGTCGACGAAAATGGAACCTATAAAAATAGAAGCCGCAAAACTTTGGCCACTTGTAATGTCATATAAAATCTGAATTTACAAAAGAACTGTGTGGCCTAATAAAAGTGATAATGATCTCCACGAATAATTTCAGTCATTTCCAGGTTTCTCTTTGCTCTTTCTTTCTTTATCAAATAGCTAAAAAGTTGCTTAAGTTCTTATTGGTCATCAACATGTCATGTGATGTCAACGATGACGCGCCCATTTTATCCTTAGACAGAACACAGCCTGTAACGAACACACTCAATTTGAACAAACTATGTTCGTACTACATTTTTATTAATAAGATTGCCTTAATTCAAATATTTCGGTAAATGAAAGTCAATAGGTGTCCATCTTTTAGTAAAACACTATGCCATTTTCCCCAAACTCTATGCCTTTGGCAGAATTATATTCTGCTGCAGATTCTGTACAAAATCATACTACTGGCTTTCACAATTTAGTATAAAATGTAGGCCATATAATATAATCTAATGAACATAGGTTAATGCATTGGCTAATGCGTTATGCAATGCAAGCCTTTCAGTGAGCAAAAATGGATTTAGGAATATTTGAAGCATTACCTTATATATATTATTCTGAAAGATAAACTTTACAGAAGAAGCTGAACTGAGTTGTTAAACACAAATTTGGCATTTACTCAAACAAGGTTTTCCACAGAACCTACATTCATAGATGTTTTGGTTTGATTGATCAGGTCTGAATCAACCAATGGTCCTGGGCTAATGAGAGTATTGCACCTTGAGCACTGAAAATAGATTCTGAAAGGAAACATTTTAAGGAAAGGTGACACCTTATGAAGACATTTTTCTAAAGTGACGTAATTTTTTCATTTCATGGGGGTCAAGGTCAATATATCCTGATTGAATCGGTGGCAAAACATTGCAAGTCAAAGCTAAGATATTTGTTATCAAGTAATTCTAGCTGTATCAATTTTTCAGCATAGCTGGTGCAATACAAAACCCAAAAGGTATTTCTTTTGGAATTCTTGTTCTTGATAAATATTTGCTTTTTTCCCTCCATGTGAGCACTCATGCTGTTTGAGGACAGTGTTGTCCTACATAATGATAATCAAACCTCTACACCATTTTATTGAAAATTAAAACAAAAAATGTTTTCACTTTTAATGCTGTCTTGTACTTAACAATATTTAGGTGAAATGGATATTATAAAGAATAAACAACAGTTGATTGGTTGCAAAAGTGTCTACACCCTTTATAATTTGAACCTTTTCAAATGTAACCAGTCAAATTCCCAATCATGTATAAATGTAACGTGTCATCACCTGACTACAGCTAAAGAGATTCTGATTGACCCTAAATATAATCAGCTGTTCATTAATGTTTCTTGGTTTCAGACTGCACAGATAGAAATGTCTAATTAAATATCTTAGGGAACCTATTGTTGAATCGTTCAGATTAGGTTAGGCATCTACAAACATTTTAAATGAATTGTATTTATCATGGAAAACTGTTAAGACCATCTATTAAGGGGCATTTCACCCTGGGGGACCTTAAAGTGTTTAGTATCATGTATAGAGGATTGGTAGGGCAGTGATTTAGTTTAACTCACAAGAAAGAAACACTTTAACACTTAGAAAGAAAGTGAGCAGGAATGGAATGTGCATGCTCAGCAACACACTTATGTCAGAACACAGTCTATTATGTCAGAACACAGTCTATTATGTCAGAACACAGTCTATTATGTCAGAACACCGTCTATTATGTCAGAACACAGTCTATTATGTCAGAACACTGTCTGTCATGTCAGAACACCGTCTATCATGTCAGAACACCGTCTATTATGTCAGAACACAGTCTATTATGTCAGAAAATAGTCTATTATGTCAGAACAGAGTCTACTATGTCAGTCTATACACACTACTGAGTATGTAGGGTACACACACACTATACACACTACTTAGCATGTAGAGGACACACACACTATGCAAACTACTTAGCATGTAGGGGACATACATACTATACACACTACTGACCATGTAGGGGCCACAGACACTATACACACTACTGAGCATGTAGGGGTCACACACACTATACACACTACTTAGCATGTAGGGGACACGCACACTATACACACTACTTAGCATGTTGGGGTTACACACACTATACACACTACTGAGCATGTAGGGGCCACACACACTATACACACTACTTAGCATGTAGGGGTCACGCACACCATACACACTACTTAACATGTAGGGGACACACACACACTATACACACTACTTAGCATGTAGGGAACACGCACACTATACACACTACTTAGCATGTAGGGGACACACTCACTATACACACTACTTAGCATGTAGGGGACACACACACTATACACACTACTGAGCATGTAGGGGCCACACACACTATACACACTACTTAGCATGTAGGGAAACACTTACTATACACACTACTGAGCATGTAGGGGCCACACACACTATACACACTACTGAGCATGTAGGGGTCACACACACTATACACACTACTTAGCATGTAGGGGACACACAC
>JACXGK010009331.1:6901-20445 GCA_016801125.1 Novumbra hubbsi
GCCTCCCTGCCTCCCAGCCTCCCTGCCTCCCAGCCTCCCAGCCTCCCTGCCTCCCAGCCTCCCAAACCACTCGGCAACGCCCCCTTCTCCCCCTTCTCTCCACTTACAGGGAAACCCTCCGCTCCGTGGAGTATGGAGCCCAGATCTAGGGTGGAGGAGACCTGACGGAGGTGGGGTCCGGCACAGCTCCCACCGGTTGGGTGAACGGAGGCCAAGGTGATGACCTGGCAGTTCAAGCTTGGAACACATGCTGGTCAGCAGCTAGCATGGTGGGTTGACAACCCCCACCGCCCCGGGTTAGGGTCTCCCTTTGTCTCCCTTTGCCATTTACCGTCCGGGAGTCGAGGAGAATGTTTTACCATGTTTTAGCGAGGCTGGCCAGATGAGGAAGGGCTGGGAGAAGGACTGTTAGCCACCCACGCTACACTGCAACGCTAACGTCACGGAGTTAGAACAAGAACACCATTCTAGTGAGCTCCGTTTTGAGGTTCCAAACTCCAGAGTTCTAGAACTTCTGGGATGTTTTTAGTAGAACTGGTCACGACCAGTTTAGAGTTGAAACGTGTTCTCTAACATCTGCCCTGAAGACCTGTATGTCTAGCATACAATACGTACACATATTCCTTGTAGGGAATCTGACATCTGGTGATTTTTCCTGTTATGCTGATAATATGGGTTTGATATTCTTTTGTATTTAGAAACGTTTGGTTGTTCAGCCCATTCCAGTAAACCATGTGAGATGGCTGTATTACGGAAACACACACTCACAAACACAGAGGCATACATTCAAAGCACATTATTTTTAGCCCACAAAACAAAAGTACAATAAAAAAAAATATGGACCATGGACCATGTTAACTCCTCCTCCATGGCTTTGGGAGCAGATAAACCCTCCTCCATATCCAGGGGAGCAGATGACACCTCCTCCATAACCAGAGGAAAAGATGAGACCTCCTCCATAACCAGAGGAGCAGATAACATATCCTCCATAACCAGAGGAGCAGATTACACCTCCTTTATATCTAGGGGAGCAGATGACACCTCCTCCATAACCAGGGGAACAGATAATACCTTCTCAATAACCTGTGGAACTAACACCTCCTCCACTTCTAGGAGACCAGATTACACCAAAATGACCAGTGGAACATATATCACCTCCTCTATTATCAAGGGAGCAGAAAACACCTCCTCCATAGCCAGTGGAAAAGATAACTCCTCCTTCTCTATAACCAGGGTAACAAATAACACCTCCTTCTCCAAGGCATTTGTTCCTAACTGATAACTGAGGCTATTTAGTCTTAACACATGAAAGCAGGTCTGACACACTTAGTGGCCTCCCAGAAACACACAACCACACACACACACACACACACACACAGAAACACATCCACTAACCTTCACAACCCTTCCCTTCGTACCTCGACACCACCACCCCCCTCTTTGTACCTCCTTTACCCGAGGGGCCGTGAGCGGGGTTACCTCCCGTGGAGATGTGGTCCGCTGTACCCCTCTGGTTGTAGGGGAACCACGAGCCCCGCGTTCAATTATCAGCCTGTAATACCTGTACTGTCAAACACAGACACACACACACACACACACTCTCACCTCTCTGCCTCGACCTGTGCTGAAAGCATGCCCTTATTCTAACACTTTTTCTCCCCTCTCTTTTCTCAAGTTTATGTGACTCTTGTAAAGTCATTATAGTGTGTGTATGAGTGTGGGTATTTGTGTGTGTGTGTACAAGTGTGTGTACAAGTGTGTGTGTGTGTGGTTGTGTGTGTGTGTGTCTGTTGGAGCTGTTTCCAATCAAAAACAGGACATTTTCCCACGTCCTCTCCTCCCCTCTCCCTCTCCCTCTCTCCCCCTTTCTCATCTCCTCCCCTCTCCCCCATTCTCATCTCCTCCTCTCTCCCCCTCTCCCCCTTTCTCATCTCCACCCCACTCCCCCACTCTTCCTTCCCCTCTCACCCTTTCTCATGTCCTCCTTCTTCTCCCCTATTTTCTCCACCTCTCCCGTTTATTCTCTCTCCTCTCTCCTGTCCACCCCTCTCCTCCTCTCCTCCCCTCTCCTCCACTGTGCAGCCCTTTCCTCCACTGTCCCTGCCCTGTCTTCCCCCGTCCTCCCCTCTCCTTTTCTGTCTCCTCCTCTCCTCCCTCTCCTCTCCTCCCCATTGCTTTCTTGTTTTCTTCTTTCTGTCTTGTGGTTTATTTGCGATGCCTTGGAGTTTTTCATCTTGTAGAGAAGAAACTAGAGTTTCCACAAACGCACACACTGTTAATCCCAAGGATACCCTCTGTCCCATTTTAGCCAATTAGACTCCTACGTTGATAAACAAGAAAATCCACTGGTCAAGATGACTAAACCAGTCTTCCCCCATATACCAGTCTTCCCCATGAACCAGTCTCCCCACATTTACCAGTCTTCCCCCATATGCCAACCCCTCATATACCAGTCTTCCCCATTAACCAGTCTCTCCGCATATACCAGTCTTCCCAATGTATCAGTCTTCCCCATGAAACAGTCTCCCTCAATATACCAGTCTTTCCCCATGAACCAGTCTCCCCCCATATACCTGTCTTCCCCCATATACCAGTCTTTCCCCATGAACCAGTCTCCCCCATATACTAGTCTCAGACTAGCCTAGAATCATTAGCTGTCAATCACCAACAGAAAAGAGAGGTGAAAGTCAGATAATCCCAGATTGGCATTTAGGGTGGCTGCACCAAATAGTGTAGACAGGGACTAAACTGTCATGGTGGACCCAGGATCCCATCCTGTCTGATTAAATCACCTCGCTTTCACTTTTCCAAATGCTATAACATCACTTTGTAGTTTCATCCATCATTTTCGTCTGTTTTAGTCCTTTTCAGTTTAGTGTTTAGGGGGATAATTCTTGTCAACATCAATGCGTTTATTCAGAAAAGTAGTCCTTTAGCCAAGAAATGATCTACTGTTGAGTTTGTTTTCTTCAGCTGGAGAGGAATAAGTCAAGGAGTGAATCTCAAATGTCACCTGAATCCCTAGAGATCATGATATTCTTCTATCTCCTCTCTCGCGTTCTTCTTTCCTTTTCTCCTTTCCCTCTCTCCTCTCACTGTCTCTTCTCTCCTCTCTGTTTCCCCTCTCCCTCTCCGTCTCCCTCTTTGTATGCTCCTCTCTCACCCTCCAGCCATCCTTCTTCCTCCTCTCACTCTCTCTCTCCCTCCTCCTCTCTCCCTCTCTCTCCTTCCTCCATCTCCAGATGTGTATCAGGTCTAGGATGAGGATCACACATCATGACCTGTGTCTTGTGCTGAGCGGGTGTATAGTGCAACAGACACACACTAACACTCCAGCATTCTTCAAATCCCATTAGTGAGTGTCAGGACACACACAGACACACACATAAACATCAACAACACCTACTTCCAGTGTCTTCTTCCAGTGTCTTCTTCCACTGTCTTCTTCCACTGTCTTCTTCCATTGTCTTCTTCCACTGTCTTCTTCCACTGTCTTCTTCCACTGTCTTCTTCCAGTGTCTTCTTCCACTGTCTTCTTCCACTGTCTTCTTCCACTGTCTTCTTCCACTGTCTTCTTCCAGTGTCTTCTTCCACTGTCTTCTTCCACTGTCTTCTTCCAGTGTCTTCTTCCACTGTCTTCTTCCATTGTCTTCTTCCACTGTCTTCTTCCAGTGTCTTCTTCCACTGTCTTCTTCCAGTGTCTTCTTCCACTGTCTTCTTCCAGTGTCTTCTTCCAGTGTCTTCTTCCACTGTCTTCTTCCAGTGTCTTCTTCCACTGTCTTCTTCCAGTGTCCTCAAAGAGGAGAGGAGACAGAAAGAGGGGAGATAAGGAGAATAAAAGAATAACGCCTAGCAAGTAGTGGGAAGTGTTGATTGAGGATTTCTCAGCTAAGGAATGACACTGCAATTTGAGGTTTTGTAAATGTGTATACTATACTTAGTTATCAGTTAATTTGTGTCAAGTTTATTCTGTTGTGTAACTTTAAGTTGCCGGGCTCCAACAGGTCTCTCGGGAATGTTAAAAAAAAAAGTAAAGTATTGTGTGTTTATGTGGGTAGACATGCTTGACCAATGGCAGTAGGCTAAGAACACATCCTGTATGTTTTATTGGGTTGTTATAAGACTGTGTGTGTGTATGTGTGTTGGGTGTGTATTTGTGTGTGTGTGTGTGAGAAAGAAAGAGGGCTCAAGCCTGTAAGTCCAGTGTCAAGGTGTTAATCCTAACAAACACAAACTGAGAACAAGTCATTCATCTCATTTAATGTGGTTTAGCAACGATATGGCTTAGAATTTTGTACTTTTTCAAGCTCTGGTATTATCACAGAACTAGTGTGTGCGTGCTTCACCCCTACTTGTACATGTGAGTACCCAATGTCCCTGATAGTGAAACCTGATGCAAAGTAGGTCCCCACTAGGTAGAATACAAATTCCGTGTTAGATTTGAATTTTATGTTTAGGGTTTTCTTTTACTGGTTAAGGTTTGACCTAGGTACATTTAGGTTACGCTCTGAATGAGGTTTGGGCTATAGTTAGGTTTATGACTATGGAATGGGGGACATACATTTCTGTTTCAAGGTAAAATGTTTTGTCCCCCCAAGGATAGAAAGGCAAACATGTGTGCGTGTGTGCACTCCTCTGCCCTCACAGTCATGGTAATAACACAGTCATGGTAATAACACAGCCATGGTAATAACACTGTCATGGTAACAACACAGTCATGGTAATAACACAGCCATGGTAATAACACAGTCATGGTAATAACACAAATAAAAATACAGCCATGGCAATTGCAAAGTCCTGGTAATAACACAGTCATGGTAATAACACAGCCATGGTAATAACAAAGTCAATGCATCAACATGTTAATAACACAGTCTTGGTAATAACACAGTCATGGTAATAACACAGTCTTGGTTATAACCTGCAGTTATACCATGAGACACTGATTACTCAACACCAAGTGGTCGACACTAAATAAATTCCACAGAAACATAAATACATCTAATACTGTAGAATTAAGACCCTTTCAAACTGTAGAATGTAAGATTAAGACCCTTTAAAGACCTAACATGTCTGATTAAAACCTTTTTTCAGGATTTTTCACCTAAACACCTGAAATCCACACAGTGATTTAATGTCTGTGACTCGTGGGTTGATTAAACAGGAGTGATACTGGGTTATCTGTACTTTGATTGTTATAGAACCATCCAATGGTATAAACAGACAGACATGTAGCACAGATAGACCAGCAAACAGTCAGATATGTAGCACAGATAGACCAGCAAACAGAGCGACATGTAGCACAAATAGACCAGCAAACAGACAGACAGACAACAGATGTTGGACCTCCAAGCAGACTGACCCTGAAGTGAACTAATATCTGGGATTGATTACCAAGGTCTTTAAATGTTTTTCCCTAACAACGTGCCTCGAGGGATGTTGTAAAACACACGTGGTAAAACACGCTAAAGCATGCACACACACACGCACACAAACACACAAACACACATTGCGTTGTAATGTTGCAATGTGGTGTTGTAAAAGTCACGTTCCTACAAGCCCCCCTGCTGAGATGAAACACAGATGATGAGAACGAGACTGAGATCAACAGAACGACAGCTTGAGTCAGAGCCTGAGTCTCACAAGCGTATGAAGATCAATAGGTTTCTCTAAGCACAGCTGACATTTTGCTTTTAATTTATCAAATCTTGGTAAAGTATGCTGGACAAAACCAAATATTCTTTGACTTTAGGTATTCAACTTTAAAAAATGTTGCCTGATTTGTGACTGTATAAGCGCGTATCATGCTGCAAACACTATCCTTACCATGAGGCATGGTGGTGGAAGCATCATGCAATGGGGATGCTTCTCTACGTCAAAGTACAGAGAAATCCTGGAGAAAAAACTGCTAAAGTCTGCAGGAGACCTGGTACATGGTGGAAGACTAACCTGTGTGACAATGTCCTGAAACATAAATCCAAATAATCCAATGACTCAAATTGCTGGCAAAAGTAAATTCATTTCATATTCCTAAATTACTTAATTTTGCAGATATTTCATTGATCATATTACAATTCTATCCATGTGTCATATGTCCAGTCTAAATATGCATTGTAAAATCTTTAGAGGAATCCTCAATTTGGGAAAATTGACAAGCTAAAAGAAACTGAAATACAACCCAAGGATCACAGTGATGTGTAGACGTAAAATATTAATTTTTCAGCTGTAGCTCATTTGTAATTTTGTACTTAGATATAAAACAGAAATTCACCATGCTGACTCCACCAACTATTCATGACCACCCTACGTAAATTGTCATTACACCAGCGACATTTTTATAGAACAAATCTATAGTTTTATATGTATTGCACAGATAAACCTACTAGGCTAGACCTAAAGGGAAAACACGAAGGGAAGAAACCAATCAAGGGAAATTCAGTAACAAACATTCTACTCTATACTGTGCTTTGTCTGGCAGTTTGTTGCCAACGATTCCATTTATCGTTTTTTCATCCGCAATAAGCTGGTGATTACCGGCTGACAGAAACCTTGACGCAAACCAACAGACCACAGATACAAGACTGTGTTAAAGGAAACGGGTGGGAAGTTATCGTTTCTGAGGCTGCCAGACCTGGCGCCTTGAAGAAAACATCAGTCACACTGAGTAAGCCTCTGTTTGTGTGTTAGACCGAGAGAGTGCATGACCTATAGAGTAAATGTCATGCTGGGTAAGACAGGGAGGCACAAGGGTGTGACATCATCAGGCGGCACCAAGTTGTCCCAGCCTGATGACATCAACAAGAACCATTAAGACACAGACCTGAGAGGAAACCTTTGGAATTCATGCCATTAAAGAATATTGGAGAGAGATGGACACATACAGAGAGAAAGACAAAGAGAGAGGTAAATCGAGAGACCCAGAAACTGTGATACATTGTACGAGAAAGAGGAAGATTTGGGAGTTGATAAATCCCTGCGTGGTCAGATGCTACTTCATGTTTCCCACTAGTAATGGTTGGGCCTTCTGAGTCATCGACCGCAATGAAGTCATATTTTTTTGTTTTGGCAAGGTTAAGGTTGTGTTCACACCCACTCACACAAAACACTGTTGGAGAAGCTCTTGCTGTAGTGAAGGTGGATTTGTTGCATGAACTGAGATGAAAACGATTGAAATGTTTTCAGGGCTGACTGCTAACTGACTAGACATATCCCAACTTTATACTCATGATACGAAGAATACGATGAAAGGTTTTTTGCAAGATGGGTCATCCACGGGATGATGTGGAAGCATCCAAACACAACAGTTGAATGTGAAAGAGTCCAAACACGACAGTTGTATGTGGAAGAGTCCAAACACGACAGTTGTATGTGGAAGAGTCCAAACACGACAGTTGTATGTGGAAGAGTCCAAACACGACAGTTGAATGTGGAAGAGTCCAAACACGACAGTTGTATGTGGAAGAGTCCAAACACGACAGTTGAATGTGGAAGAGTCCAAACACGACAGTTGTATGTGGAAGAGTCCAAACACGACAGTTGAATGTGGAAGAGTCCAAACACGACAGTTGAATGTGGAAGAGTCCAAACACGACAGTTGTATGTGGAAGAGTCCAAACACGACAGTTGTATGTGGAAGAGTCCAAACACGACAGTTGTATGTGGAAGAGTCCAAACACGACAGTTGAATCTACTGCAGAACCATACTTCCTCACAATCT
This sequence comes from Novumbra hubbsi, assembly GCA_016801125.1. Lineage (NCBI taxonomy): Eukaryota > Metazoa > Chordata > Actinopteri > Esociformes > Umbridae > Novumbra > Novumbra hubbsi. Next base: position 14,619 of record JACXGK010009331.1, read on the forward strand.
TGCTCGGGCCTCGTTGACCCCTGACGTTGACCCCAGACATTGACCCCTGACGTCTGCTAACCAAATGGTCCAGTTGTGGTGATGACGTGGTAGACATTACCACACTAATTTGATGAGGCAGATGCCTGTTCACAGCTTCCACTGAAGACACCCTATGATTGCACTACAACAACATGAGGATTAGTTAAATGGACACAAGTGTTTCTGTTTTCATTTGTCATGTCTCCAGATCTAAGGACTGAACTATACCGTCAGGGCACCATAACATCTCTGAAAAGTGAGACGAAGTTTAACAACTCTGAGACTGTGGAAGACCAAGTCCAAAACCAAATCCATACTCCAGAAGAACGTCATCAATTAAGTCTTTCACATCAGTCTTTGAAATCAGCAAATGTGAATATTTAAGTGACGGCTTCTAACGGCGCAACGTTGTCATGCCACCAGAAACGGTCAAGTCCCGGTTTGTCAGGACTAGATCCAATGTCCTCTCTTCCTCGGTTGGATCAGGGACACCTGTTTGGCCGTTTCTTGCCCGACCCTATATTTCAGTTGTTCTGTCCTTTCCCTGTTGCACTTGCAAGGCAGACCACTGTGCTACTCAGGACTGGCTTTAATGAAAGAAATGAAACGCTTTGTTTTCCGATCGAAATCTCAGTTCTCCTCTGACACGTACTTTATGCAGTTGAAAATGAATTTTCATGACGCAGACATAGAATGCAGCTTCGCTGATGGCCCAAAACCCCTCAAGGCCTTCTAGTATTGTATTGAAAGGAATTAATCATATCTCTTTACTGCAGACGAGCTGGAAAAGTTTATTCCACCAAAGATGTATTCCCCCACTACATTTCCTGACAAATGTTTTACTCAAGTAATTCAGAATTAGTGACATGTTACAAATGACTTGTTAAGGCCCAGTGTTAATGCGATACATACCTTTACCCCATTTTTTTATGAAAACGTTCTCATCATGCTGTATTGTAGATTTTTGTCCGGGAATAGTTTCTTTATCTTTCTTTAGAGAGGGTAAATAAAACAGACACACACACACACACACACATGCATGAATTCTCATTCGCTGGTTTTTCCAAGTATCAAGGACCACACGGTTAATGTGTTTTTAAACGTTTTCTATTAATCTGGCCGATTAAACAGCGATTACAGCAAACCCCTCAGCTGTCACCCACTTTCCACATTGGGGAGTCTCTGCTCCTCGCGGTCCCTGTACCACCCTCCTCTAGGATGTGGATTTTCCACACGGGAATATACTGTTTGGACCCTGCTTCTCTCACCTCCGCGATACTGTTCCGGTCATAGTCCTGCTAAATTGCAGGAAATCCCAGCGGCTTTGGGAAACTTTAATATGACGACGTTTCCTCGATGCACATCTTTCCAAGTGATTCTGCTTCTTATTACACCGTTGGCCCGGCCCAGAAGTATTCCACCAGAAACTACATGGCTGGAGGAGATGACATTCTTCAGCCAACAACACATCATAATATGTTAATGTATAATGTCTGTTCCTGCGCTAGGCAGTCTTTGATCTATATCTGTTGTAGTTGCTAGTTTGAGTTACATGCGGTGGAAAGTGTATGTGTGTGTTTGTGTGTGAGGGGGAGGAGGTGGAATCTAGCGTGTGTGCACTCAATACTAAATGGGTACCTCAATTTTCTGGGGAACATCTTAACAGCACCTCACACCAAACGTCACTGCTTCTCTGAGGAGGGTCAAAAAGCCAACAGAAAAATTCATTTTAATGACATAATTCTCTATTCCTACTGGTGCTGCGTTGGGCTTGTGTTTGACTGGTGGTGAGTGTGTGTGTGGGGGGTGGGGGTGGAGGAGGTGCACGTATAATATAATATACTTATAATTATAATAATGCTAATAATTAATGGGGTCGGTAGTTGTTGACTCTTTCTGACTGGCCAGAATCCATGACTTTTTCTGATTCGCCAGAATCCATGATGATGTCACAATTGGCCTCTGCAGGCGTTTTGTTTATTTCCTGCCGACAAAATGGAAAGGAAGAGTAAGGGTTAAAGAGGGGTGGGGGGGTCATTTGACCCTCTTCCAATTAGGGGGACAAATTTGAGCATGAATCAGAATGACATGGGTTTGGCTGTGACCTCCGGTTGACCTGCTCGACACACAGGCACGCGTGTTGTGTATGTATCTGTGTGTGTGTGTGTTTCTGTGTGTGGTGTGTGCGCCTGTGTGTGTGCAGAGATATGGTGAAAGATCAGACCCAGTTGTCTCCACTGTTGTGCCTAAACCTCTAACCAGTACCAGCTGAAGAACCAGGTCACATCACACCTACACACAAACAAGACGCTGTACACACACACACACACACACACATGCTGTTGGGAAGGTTTGTATGTGTGACGACCCCTGACCTTGGGCTATGTGTAAGAGTGTGTGGAGGTCTTCAGCAGTGGCCAGTTAACAGTGAGCAAGGTCAAGTGGAGGTTAGTGCCAGGTTGTTCAGAGGTTACATGCCGGCCTGAGTTTCCATGGAGAAAAGTAGAGTTTCCACTGGCTGTCCAGTCTTTTTAACGCAACATTCCCAATTTTTTCAGCCACTTTTCCACACAGTATTCCCAATTCTGCAGACGGGAGGCTGTGGTGACGGCAGTGGGTCTGACCTCAAGATGAACGTAGATTTGAGAGAAGGGGAGTTGCGTGGGTGTGTTGTATTTTCGGGAGCGCCACCAATCTCGCTGGCCCGTAAATCTGACAGAACATTTGTTTGCCCTCTGAACTGCAGCCCCCCCCCTCCTCCTCCACAGCCCTCCCCTCCTCCTCCACCTCCCCCTGGGACTGATTTGACAAGGTCTGCTTAAGCCATAAGAGAGGAGAGGCTGGGAGAGGACAGGTAAGGTGAGAGGAGGAGAAGAGAGGAGGAGAAAGGAGAATGTATGCTAATGAGAGGAAGTTGCCCTTGACTCTGGTCATATATCCTCTGTCTCCCTGAATCCCGCCTCCCTTTCTCCCGTCCTCTCTTCCTCCCCCACCTCCTCTTCCTCCCCCTCCTCCTCTTCTTCTCCCCTTCTTCTCTCTCTCGCAGCTTTTCACAAGTTTCTCTCTCTCTTCTCCTTTGTAATGACCCAAACCCAAACTTAAATAGTAAATACTTTGCTGCTCTGGCTGCACACACTGCTGTGTGTGTGTGTGTCTAAGATCATCACCTTTGTGTACTTGTGGGGACCTGATGCCCCAAAATTACCTGATAAATGTAGTCTATCTATGTAGTCTAATGTACCCTAATGTTTTTTTTTTTCGTCGGGTTCATGCAATTTGATGGACGAGGACTGTATGATTAGGGAAGTCGGACTGTGCGAATGTTGGATGAGGTCTGTGTGAGCAGTGGATGAGGACTGTTTGAGTAGCGGACAATTACTTCTGTCCTCTCAGCAAGTCCCTTTCCAGAGCAGCTAACGTCACTGACACTCTCCTCACCAATCCTCCCTGTGCTGCCTTTGTTTAGGTCAAGGGTCAAGGGTCAAGGGCTAAGGTTAGGGTAGGCGTTGGGTTAATAGGGGTGCCATTGGGTTACAAGGAGGTATGAATGTAAAGACTAGTCACAGACCCATCCTCCTCAGCCCCTAAGGGACAGTTATTTCCAACACACACTCACCACATACACACCCTACCCAAGGACCTGATGGGAAGGTAATCAACCACGTCTGAAGCTCATTAGCTGCTCATGTTAACAAGCTGGAATGCTAAGGTTTTCCCACACCTATAACATACATACATTTATTTATATATATATATATATGTGTGTGTATATACCTATATACATATATATATATATATACATATATATCTGTGCATGTCTGATTGCTCTAAGATCATAGCACCTTGACAACCTCTCATCGCCTACAATTCTACAAATGCTATTAGCACACCAACTCCCAGAACACACAGTGTTTTCATCAAGCAATATTTCAGACCAATGTGGATAACGTATTGATCAGCGTATCACGTATCCACATTACCCGTTCTCCATCCACACTCACTTAGGTCCTGTTTCACCCCAATAAACCCCAGAACACACTCTGTCCTATAAAATATAACAACGTCTGACTTACGATGGAGACAAGGTGGCGACGGAGAGGTGTAAAAGGCTGTAATTGTACACACACACACACACACCCACACACACAGACATGCAGACACACACACACACACACACACTGCGTAGCTCTACTGTAACTGTTACTCTGGTTCTTTATGGAACCAGTTGAAACCTTCAAACAGTTCCAGAACCCCCGACACCTTGCCAACATTCTGTTTTGTGTCACTATTAGAGAACTGGGCCACTCGGTTCAGACAGATCGTTTCCTTTAATAGAAAAGCCCAGCTTTTATCGATGCCATTATTACAGCAGTGTGTGGTTCCAACGTCAGGGCTCATGGCTTAACAAAAGAAGATTTTCTAAGTCCTTTGTTTCCTTTACAAATTTTGGATTTTATTATTTTATTAATATGTTTAGTAGTAACAGTAGAAGTAACGGGGGTAATAGTAATAGTAGAAGTAGTGATGTTAGAAGTATAGGAGTAGTCATATGAGTTATGGTACTAGTAATAGTAATAGGAGTGGTCATATGAGTGGTAGTAATAGTAATAGGAGTAGTCATATGAGTGGTAGTAGTGGGGGTGGTGCTAGTACTAATAGTTATTGTTGTAGATAGTTTGAAGAGTATTAGTAGTAGTAGTCACAGTGGTAGTACTAGTAATAGTAATAGAGTATTAGTAGTAGTAGTCACAGTGGTAGTACTAGTAATAGTAATAGAGTATTAGTAGTAGTCACAGTGGTAGTACTAGTAATAGTAACAGAGTATTAGCAGTAGTAGTCACAGAGGTAGTACTAGTAATAAAGTATTAGTAGTAGTAGGCACAGTGGAAGTACTAGTAATAGTAACAGAGTATTAGTAGTAGTAGTCACAGTGGTAGTACTAGTAATAGTAATAGAGTATTAGTTGTAGTAGTCACAGAGGAAGTACTAGTAATAGAGTATTAGTAGTAGTAGTCACAGTGGTAGTACTAGTAATAGTAATAGAGTATTAGTAGTAGTAGGCACAGTGGTAGTACTAGTACTAGTAACAGAGTATTAGTAGTAGTAGTCACAGTGGTAGTACTAGTAATAGATTATTAGTAGTAGTAGTCACACACACACAAACAGAGTCTCTAACACATACACTCGCTCACACATACACACACATGGTATATTTTCCTTGCAGGGACCTGAGACATGACCCTGACCCCAGAAACTCTGTCTTCACTATTCCTTAACCCTAAGTCTAACCCAAACCTCAATCTTAACCTAACCATAATAACCTAAACTTTATGCCAGACTCCATAACCCAAAACTTAGCCCTGTTTGATAAATGTGCTTTTTAAAGCGAGATCCAGACACACACACAGCTCTAAGTTCCACATGGTCTTTTCAAAACGAGGTCCGGACACACACACACACAGCTCTAAGTTCGCCGTGGTCTTTTTAAAGAGAGGTTCGGACACACACACACAGCTCTAAGTACCACATGGTCTTTTCAAAGCGAGGTCCGGACACACAAACACACACATAGCTCTAAGTACCACATGGTATTTTCAAAGCGAGGTCCGGACACACACACAGCTCAAAGTACCACTTGGTATTTTCAAAGCTAGGTCCAGACACACACACAGCTCTAAGCACCACATGTTTTTTTCAATGCGAGGTCCGGCCAAACACAAAGCTTTAAGTTTCACATGGTCTTTTCAAAGCGAGGTCCAGACACACACACAGACACAGAGGTCCAGACACACACACAGACACAGAG
>JACXGK010009332.1:0-20109 GCA_016801125.1 Novumbra hubbsi
TGTTGCATGTGAACAAACAAACAAACAATAAACCACACCGGGTGTGGCTGGAAACTGAACCTAAGTAGGCTCCCCAATCAGAGTCAACTGAATGCAGCTGCTCTGACTGGGGAGCCCACAATGGCATGAAGAGGGCTAGAGGCCTCACAAAAAGTCTTGCCCTGAAATGGCCAGGGGCTCGCAGCCAGGGCATGACAATTATGAATCATACTGATCTGTGCTAGGCTATATCCTTATTAGTCCAAAAGGTGGTCTAGCATATATCTTATGCCAGTGTTGTGGGGGTGCATGTTGTGCATGTGTGTACAAAGTAGTAGCCCTTTATAACCCATATACAGACACAACATCAATACCAGTTAAGTACATGACGAAAAAACAGACACTGTATTCATTCAACAATGACATCTTGTTATAAAATGGGGGGATAAACAATTATGTTTGTCTGAACTGTATGATATGAATGTGTCTATGTTAAGATTACGTACATTATGTTTTCAATATATTTTTATTTCAAGTTCTCTTTTGATAAGCAAAAATAGACAATGTTTCTAACAAGGGTGAGAAGTCACCAACCCATGTTAATAAAGAACACATAGTAGGAGAACCATTCAGATACAACCTATCACCAACCCAGTTTCCATCAGACTTCAAAGAGCTTGGAAGGAGTGAACATCATGAGTGGTTTATTTGTAATCAGGAGACAATACAGTTTTATAATTTATCTATTATCTGTACAATAGGACTCTCGCCATTTGTGCTTCATGGCTGAGTGGCAATACTGTACGTCAGGTCAATCCAATACTAATTGATTTTCCATTTTAATATAATGAAACATTAATCTAATCAACCGACTGCAAAATACTGTGGCCGATATTTTGGTGAAATCCGAGGCAAATAGTATTTGGCAAATAGTACTTTATAAAAGTCCAACAAAATATGGTGGAATAGCACAAAGTTTTGTGCTATGGAGCCAACTGCAGTGCTACAGAACCAAGTATAATCCTATGGAACAGGACACTGGATACCGGACGTCATAATAGGTCCTTTCTATAGTGCCCAGAGGGAAATATCACTGTGATCAAAAGATCGCGGCACAACAGCAGATGAAATATCAGCCACCTCAAGAAGAGGGGGAAGGGGGGCTAGGAGCTCCTGGCCACACGTCTGCAGGACATCTGGCCACCTAACACTTATCCTTGGAGAATAGCATACCGCATCCTTGTGGGTGGGTGCTTATATTTTCCTATTTTGAGGTGTGGTGTATTTTCATACAAATCCTTTCTTTCGTTCACATTTCTGGTTTGCAATTCAGGAAGTCCCATGTTCACGTCTTTCGTTCTCTGTCCTCCGTGCCGTCTTCTCTCCTTCGCCGTGTGTGTGTTCTTTCTCCCGTGTCTCATCCCTCTCCTCCATTTTGCTCTCTCCGACATGAAGCCAGTCTTGCAGCCCAGCGGATCAAACCGTAAGGAACCTGTTGAAAGGTACTAATTATTAAGATCCCATTGAAATTCATCATGCTGTTTGGACAACGGTCCATTAGTCACAGGATGAGAGGACTCCCGTCGCTGTGACAACAGGCACTAATGGAGATGGTGGACTGAGAGGATGGATGATAAGGATGCTCCTCCTCCTGGGTACTTAACACCAAGACTTTGATCTGGCCTGGCAATCATCCCTCTGCCCTGTCTACACAACTGAGGTAAGATGAACACCCTTTATAATATCTATCTATCTATCTATCTATCTTATATCATCTATGTATCTATTTATACCTATCTTTATCTATGCATCCCATTTTTTGTTGAAATTGAACTATTTCTAAAAGGCATTTTGTCATTTTATAGGCTGTATTAATTATATTTTTTGTGGGTTCTGTAAACGAACAAGTGATTCAAACATTTGAATTCAAGTTATAACTTCAGCAGTGTGTGAATTTACAACAGATTACACAAACTAATAGTGCAGATTAGAGTGGGGTCTGAATTTGAGTCTGAAATTATCTGGACTGGCTTCAGACTCTGTGGAAGAATTTAATTCAAGCCAATGAACTACAAATTAAACGAATACTTGTTTTTGGTCTTTGAAAGCATGTATTTTTATTGTTATTCTATACATGTTTTGTAAAATTTTTTTGACCGTGTTAGAAATGAGTATGGTTTTCCCTGTCACATTTTCAAAAGATGCATGCATTGTATGAAGGTGTCTTATTTTTCCTGGCAAATAAAATATAACATTTAATGAAGCGAGAAGAAAACTTGGCGTTACTAATTTCAAAGATAGCCACCTCAGACAAAGGCTGCCATTTCCCAGACGTGTTGAATCCTCACTTTGACATAACCATACATAATGGATGTATGTGGGTCCAGACTGAGATTGAGCTGTGATATGTGATCTGGATCCAGACTGACTGGAGAGGAGAATATGTCTACAGGCTGTGGGTGTGTGAGGTCGCCCCCGGAGACCACGGAACACAGGCTGCTGGGACGACAGGAACCTCACTGTGGGTATCGGAGAGGGGGGGGGGGGGGGGGGAGAGAAAGAGAGAGAGAGCAGCTCTCTGCCGAGGCCGAACAACACACTGACAGATGGCAAGACAGCAGCCCAGTCTGCCCACAACCACAATGTCTCTGTGTATTCATGATGGTGATTACGTATGCGTAGATCCACACACAGGTGCACGGACACGCACACACCCACAATACACACACTACTTACACACACACTTTTTGCTTTAAACTAAACCTAACCTTAACCACAAGCTAGCCTAACATTAAACCTAACCTTAACCACAAGCTAGCCTAACATTAACCTTAACCACAAGCAAGCCTAACATTAACCATAACCTTACCCTTTTCGCATTACCCTTCATATGCATTTTGAAGCTGACCTATGGCTTGCATGCAGTTCAGAGACCACCTTTAAAAGTACACATTTCCTCATTACTGCCATGAAGTCATCAGTAGGGTTAATAAACAACAATATCTCCTGTCTCCTATCTGACTGATGGAACATTTCTATGTGACAGATCCGATGATGGAGCCTGGGGGCACCCCGCTGGAGGCGGGGCCAGGAGTGACCAGGGTTGTGAAGGGGAAACACTGTCCGGAGGCGGGGCAGCCTAATGACCAGGAGCTGAAGAAACCACGCAGGAAGGATACACCCGTTCTCAACACTCCCCCACACATACCAGGCCAGTCAGCATCTACACCCTCCCTCTCACTCTCTTGGTGTTCAAGCCAACGTGAGCTGTGAATGAGGGTTTCATATATTTTAATATATATTTGGGTCAGTCATGCAAATGGAGAGAAAAAAACAGATTAAAATATACATAGCTCTTTTTTCATGAACAAAATCTAACGTATAAGACGCACAATCGGACAGATAGACAAACTATAATACGGTTTGATTTGGAGTAATGGACCTTGGCCAATCTGAGCCAGCCCACTACAACTTTGAGTTCCAGAAGATAAGCTACAGCCCCTCGCCATTTGAGTGCCATCTAGCGAGATGCACAGTGAAAGAAGAAGTCTGGTCCCGGCCTCTCCAACATCCCCCAATGAAATTCTGGGGGTGGGGGTGGTTGGGTGGTGGTGGGGCGAGTAGTGGCACGGCATAACAAGTGAGAGGGTGAAGAAGAGCAAAAGACTAAGAGAGACAGACTTATAGAAGAAATAACTGACAGAGCAAAGAGGTTGTACACATACGGTTTGTGACATAATATACCGTCTTTAGGGACCTGTTCTGGCTGTCAAGCAGAACTAGTGGCGAAATTAAGTGCAAAAGTAACATAAATTGTCTATAAAGGAAGGGGTGAATAACTCTGGGACTTGTGCCACTCCTTTAAAGGAAAGATTTCAGTGAGGAATTTAGCTCCCAACAAAGCCCTATCTGTTTAGATAGCTGCCACGATGGCAGCGGTATTTCTGGGGTAGACATGCCAGGCTTCACTTTTGGCGCGGGTGAGAGGGAAAGTGTCTTGCCAGAGGTTAAGACCAACCAGATCTGACTGCAGAAGGCTTATTCTAAGACGTTGTGTTGGCAAGGTGGTTCCGGCGTCTGGGACCACGACTCCACAGGCCAAGGTATTCCCTGGCTTGGCCTTCTGTTTTCTTTGGGGCTATGTTGGCATTCTGTAGTGCAAATTCTGATGCATCAAAATGACCTGATCCGTTATACCAGCGTGGTCAACATCATCAGCACTAAACTGTAAGATAGTGATTTATTAATGTATTGCATATAGTAGATTTAATATACAGAGATGTGTAAGATCTAGTATGCTTATATTGTGGATGTATGCATATTGACACTTTTACGTGCACATATTATAACGTGGACTTGTGTGTTGATTTTGCTGTAGTAACACATATGAGTATGTTAATATTATATTAACATGCATATAATATGTCCTGCTTCATTTGTCTTCATCAGGTGTGAGGTTGATGAAAGGAGAGAAGAGAATGATACACATGGAAGATGAAGAGAAAGATGGAAAAAACTAGAAACCATGGGATGATCGTGTTTGCATAACCGTTCTGTGGGGATTGTTGTTTTCAGTTGTTGTATTGATTGTGCATATAGTATGTACAGTATGGCGGTTTATTAATAGTAGCCGTTTGTTTGGCTCTTTCCTTAAATTGTTTATGTCAATGTAAACACTCAATGTAATATACATCTAATCAAAATACATTGTATTACATACACATTTCAATCATACCGTGGTTCAGTTAACATGTAACTTGCACTTACATAACTTTACAATGATTTTACATGTTTTTGTGTTAAAAGCTGCTGCTATTACGACGTAGACTAACACACAATATAAAATATAAAAAGTGTTTACATAAACAATAAAGCGTGAACATATCTGACCCCATGTTATGTGATGTTCTGTGTCCAGATATTTATTTAAAGCATTAGTTACAGTAAATGATGCCATTCACTCAATAATCACCTACTCTCTGGGTGTAGATTTCTTATAGTGGCGCCTGGATAATGTGAAAAAGAAATGCTGATTGCTATGTGAAGTGTGACCTGTGAGGTCACTTCCTGTGATGTCACTTCCTGCGATGGAGGCAGATGCGCTGAAGTCTTCTGACCCTGCTCCTGGTGTCGATGGGCCTGGCCCCGGGTCTCATCTCCCCGTCCTTCTCTCTGGACGGCAGTGCCAGGTAACAGTTGGCACAGTAGCTGGGTCTCTTGTGATAGCGAATCAGGTCGTAACCATCATTATATGTGTCTGGAAGAAAAGAGGTCACAGTGTTCAAGCAAAGCAGTCAATGTGGCTTTTCTATCCACTTGTGCAGATATCCAATGTCCACCATATGCTGTACAATCCTGGGTGCGAACCTAGGGATGTTGTTTTTATTATTTTAAATACTTTTAGTATTTAGAGATGTCTTATTTGAAAATACAATATGTATTGTATTTGAACCAGTGAAATACACTGACTCAAATACACTCCCATGCATTCTTCCCTGGTATTTAAAAGTGTGTAATGGCTGTCAGTGTATAGTAAATGACCTGAAAATACATTTTAATATGTCCAATAACAGTGTTTGCTTCAAATGACATTCATTTTCAATACTAAAATACACAGAAAAACGGTTTTAAATAAATAATACAACACACATGCTACCAGGTTGGTTGTGTGTATGATTGTCTATATTCTAATATTTTACATTGTAACCATTTTATGTTTCATTACTTTATAAATCCCTAAATACCATCAGACAAAAACATTATCACTTTTCTATGTCATTTAAATGCAGGTACTTTGTAACTTGAAGCATACAGAATAAAGAATCTGCAGGCACACTTAACAATAATGTTTCTTATAATGACTACTATAACCCTTATATGTTTTTCTGTTTTATACATTTTTGCTGATTTCAAATAGCCAGTAAAATGCAACTTAAAAAAGTGAATCAAAAGTCTAGAATATAAGTTTATATATGCAAATCCGTGTAACAGAAACACTGCCTATCTCTGACATACCGTAATTGTTTGACTAAAAGTTTTAAATTAGACACAATGAAGACAAAGAGTCATGATCTGAGCCCTTTGAGTTCAGATTTATTGTCACAACAGTGCACTAACGTAGCGTTGGAACAAACACCACCACCTTGCCTGCTGCACAATTTGGTATTGGTGTGTGATCAATAAAATCTTTTCAGTTCAAACAAAAGAAAACAGGATCACCAGTATAATCATAAAAAAACATGTTGCCATGAGTACGACTGTTAAACAGTAGTACTGTTAAACAGCAGTACTCATAGAACAAACGTGGGAATATGGCTTCAAATACATTTCATTAAATAAATAAGAGGGACATTTGATTACAAACAAAGAAAGTTCAAAAATGCTTTATCCATAGTGACATTTTTGAAGAAAGGGGTTCACAGAAAAGACAATAAATGGCAAACATACTAGCCTGGTACTACTAAGCCCTAGGTGTTAGACTTACTGTACTGGCAAGTACAATATATATTTCAGATTAACATATTAGTAAAGAAAAAAACAAACAGTATCAAATAAACAGCGATAATATGCTATATTGTTCTTTTCTGTATCTTAAATATCTGTATCCATGTTGCCAATCAGTATACGTGCAACATCTATTAAAGTATCTAACAAGTTAATTAGCTACTAGCGCCAGTATTTGCTTTGGTGAGAAAACAAACTTGCTGGCTTAACTAACCAAACTGTCAGCCCAGATTATTGTTATTAAAATCGTATTCAATGCCAAACATGTTTGAATTTCAACATCTGTTTTCAAAAGCAAAAAGCAAAACTTCAAAAACAGAAAAAGTAAAAATAAGCAATCTCACTGAGAGTTACAGTTATACAGGTTATTGTAGGGAAATGATAAGACCTTCAGGCCAATCAAAGTCAAGAATTCAATAATGCCATGGTATAAACTAATATTTGAATTAAACTTGGATGTTCATACTTGATTAGTGATGCCTGACCTGGTGTATAAATATATCTCACTTTCACTCGCCTACAAAATAAAGTCACACTGTGTAAGTTGGATCTGATGAGTATAATGTAGCTATTGTTAATGTTAAACTCACAAAACCTTAAAGTGGTGCAAGCAGTGTATTTTAGTGTATTTATCAGTTGTGGAACCTATGTTTTCTGATTTAAGGGACTGAGTCACACTAGCCTTCATGCTAGCCAGGCGAGTAGCCCTGTGGGTCAAGCATAGAAAAATAAACATGCAAAACCTTCTCTGCACCACATTTACAAAAGACTTTGGGGAATGATTTTGGTCTTACCATGTTTATGGATTCTTTACCTTGTCAAAGGTCCACAGCTCAATAAACAGGCTTTAAGCAGTATAATGTTGAAAGAGATAATCAGTTCAATAGGTTACTGTTAATATAAAGTGTTCAGTGTAAATCTTATGGGGGAAAAAAACAAAACAAATAACCCATCTCTCAGTATGACAGTAAAACAATGATTAGACATAATGAAAAGGTATAGCTGCCACCAAATATTAACAATCATTAAACACTGACTTATAATCTTTCCCAAAAATAAGTCCCAAACACTTGCAAGCTAGCACAATTGAGACACAGACATATATAGGGCAATACTTTAGTACTTTACTTGAATGATATCTAATTTAAGGCTAATATTTTTCCTTTTGGAGCAAAATAAAGTATTTGGAGTTGCTTAAATAGACACATTTATATGGTTGTACATGTACATAAATATGTATATATATATATATACATATATATAAACACACACACATACATTTTCATTTTATACTACAGGATTTTTAGTATCTAAGCCCACTGTTTTTCTATCTTTGGTCAAGGCAACAGGAATTTCTACACAGTGAATCTGGAGTCCATTTTGGAAAAAAAACCTAAACGTGATCCATGCTGTACTTTACATGTTCTAAAAGTCTATTTCCTGCATTAAACGTTAAATGTTTAGATTCTTGATTTTTGAAATACAATTTATGTGTGAATCAAATCTTAGCTTGTTTGTATGTTTATTTTTTGTCTTTTCCATTGTTTTTGATGTATAATAATTATGTTAATACAGAATTAAATAGAAATTCACACACATTTTTTTTAATTAATGAAATAAAATGTAATTTTGTAATCTGTTTATCAACATGGATCAGTCAAAAATCCACATTAGATAACATAAATGATTTGATGTAGCAATGCATGAAATGAATACAGATTTTGAGGATAATGAGTTGTGCTGCAGCATCTTAAAGTAAAGTCAAGAGAAGTCCTGGAATTTAAGTGCAAAGGTGATCATGATGATGAATTTCACAACAGTTTAAGTGATGAAACATTGGCCTTTTTTCATGTAATTGGTGAGAACAGAATTTAGCATATAAACTCTAAATCAGATGTCAAAGAAACATTTAACTTTCTGGATAAAGAAAGTAAACAATTAATGAATAAATAAACTCTTAATTCTATGTATTATAAACACATATTATGGATAGAATCAGAACTGGCAATAGTGGTAACAAACAAACTCGCAAATGCTCAGATCCAAAGAAAAGGTAAAATATATTATATAAATAAATGAAGTATATAAATTACATTAATACTTTATGAGGCACCATACATACATATATATATATATATATATATATATATATATAGGTGTGTATGTATATATATATAGAGAGAGAGATAGAGAGTAGTCGGCCACATGACAACATTGTTTACAACTGTTTATCTGGGCTCTTAGTGTTTATTTGCTCACTAAAACCCTATATAACATTAGAATAAGTAAACATCACTACAACAAAAACAAAAAAGAATTGTGGCCCTGTTTGGTTGAGTGCTTGTGACACATGTGCAATGCAGCGTGAGTTGTAATCTAGTCGACTGCTATTTCAGCAACACCTCTCTACTCTATCTTTTCACACTTTCCTGTCAAAATGAGGCATAGCAAAATCCTCAACCAAACTTTCTTGGTAGGAAGTTGATATCATGGAAGATGGCTAGATACCTTATAAAACCTCTATAACCTTTTGGACAACATTCTGACTTCTTCCTGCTTGTTATTGTATTCATCCTTATTTGTATAAGTGTTATATAATGTTTTAAGGCAAGTGAACACTAACTGCCCACATTAATAGCTTTGCAGTGGCCTAAGACTTTTTCACAGTATATATATATATATATATTTGCACAAAGGCAAATATATATATAGTGTAGTATATATTCTGCCTCATAAAGTTATTCACACCTCCTTGGTATTTTCTACATGTCATTGTGTCACATTAAATCAATATAATTAGGAAAAGAGTTAATCAGAACATTATAAATTGCACAAGTATTCACCCAGTTTGCTTTGACACATTTAATTGAGCTAAAGTGCAAAAACAAGTCACATATTAGTTAAATGGAGTCCACCTTTGTGCAATTAATGTGTTTCAATAATTTCAGGTTAAATACACGCATCTTTGTTGGTTAGTACAACCTTTGATGAAAACAACATAAAAAATGACATAATGATGAAAGAACAAATTCTGAAATAAGGTTCTTTAAAAACATCAGTAAGGTACGCAAGGCAGTCAAT
The DNA here is from genome assembly GCA_016801125.1 of Novumbra hubbsi. Classification (NCBI taxonomy): domain Eukaryota; kingdom Metazoa; phylum Chordata; class Actinopteri; order Esociformes; family Umbridae; genus Novumbra; species Novumbra hubbsi. Next base: position 9,565 of record JACXGK010009332.1, read on the forward strand.
TATTAAGAAGAAGAATATGACACAACTGAGTTTGTCTACAGCAGGCTCTCCTCAAAAACTTGTAGGTGAGAAGAGCACTGGTCTGCTGCATACTGCAACAATATGGGAGTGAAAAAAAGCCTAAATGTAAGAATTCTATGGTCTGATGAGACAAAACCATATCTAAGCTGTGTTTTGTGCCAGTCAGACACTGCACATCATTCTGAAAAAACCATTCTGACACCAAATTATGCTGGTGGTAGCATCATGCTATGGGGATGCTTCTCTGCATCAGTGCCTGGAAAGCTTGTGGAGATAGCTTGTGGAGGGCCAAATGAATGCAGCAAACTACAGAAAGATACCGGAAGAAATCTGTTGAAGACTACACATAGACATGAGTCTTGCGAGAAGATACATTTTCCAGCAGGTCTTTGACTGCAAACATATAGGCGAAGCCACACTGGAGTGGCTTAAGAACAAAGAGGTCAATGTGTTGACGTGCAAAGCTGATAGAAAGTCGCCCTACCAAATATTGACCACTGGGGTGAATACGTATGCAATCATTTACTTTCTATGTTTTATTTGTGGAATTGAGTTTGCACATTTTTTGTGTTGGTCATTTGAAAAGCTTAGGAGGGTGAATACTTTGCGAACCACTGCGTGGCTGTTTAGATAAATAAATATGAAAAGGAGTAGCAAACCCTAAGCAAACATACCGTATATATTTTCTAACTGTAACTGCAATTAATTGAAATAATGGATTTTTCTTCAGTAAACTGAACATGTTTATTGTGCCTGCCTTTACTAATGCCAGACATAGAGCTCTAAACATTCTGTACATATTTAGCCATTTTAGTTTTTAGATTGTTTCTGGCAGTGCTTGACTTGGACTAAAACAGATGTTGCAACCTTATTTTGGTGTCAGAACTTTTATTACTGAGGAGCAATTGATCCGCATGCTTTTAAGTCTGGATTTAAACAAATGTCTTAATTGTATTTAAGCATGTCTTGGTTCATTTATGTTGATATTGAAAATATGTCCACAGAGCTGAGGTATTTTGTCAAACAATAAATGTGTTTTCAAAATGCAGCTACATAAACTGAAATACATTCATCAAAACTATTTATTAAACCATTAACACCCAAAATGCATTCATCAAAATAACTATTTTCTGTGAGGTGAAACTACAGAACAGAAAGTATTTAAAATATTTTAAATGTAGCAGTTGTTCATCACATTTTTCTTTCACATTAACAATGTACTCTAAAGAGGTGCGGTATCATGGGCTCTTATCTGCTTTCTTAAATATTACACCAAACAACTTTATAAAAATCTAATAAAAAATCATTCCTGATCAAAGATAAAATGAAGAATGAGCACCTTGTGTATAAGAATCCTTTATCAGGATCTTCACCATCCAATTCCATATGTTTCGTAGAAAGGCTTGTTTGCTCATAGGTTTGTAGACTTTCCATTGGCAAGCAGAAGCACAATCCGCCATTGAAATAAGGAAAGGTAGAGGACCATACTAATCCTCCACCTCCACAGTAGTATTAGAATGTTATAAAGCTGTGAATACTTTGTGACCTCTTCTGATAAAAACAATGTTGATGTTTTGTGAAAAGAAATCTGAAATGATGACAATAAATATCATGTTTTGTAAAAATAAATCAGTAATCCAGGCACCAAGGCATGACAATCAGAAAGTCTAAAACCTTTATTTTTCTGCTAAACCTTTCTAAAAACTGCTCGTATTTCATTGAGAAGAACTGTACTTTACAAGCGGAACAGTCCTCAAGCAACAGAGGATGGGTGAGATTTCGGTTCTCAGCTCTGTTTTTCCCAAGTCAAGCACTTTTTTTTAAATATTTTTTATCTGCCTCAATAATTTTTTTTATCTTCATCATGATTTCTGATCTTTTTGTAGCTTTAGTAAGTTTGTTTGGCTTTGCTAGCTAGGTTTAAATGGGATGAGAATATTTGTATTTGAACACCAAAACATTGCTCAAATCAGAGGACTATATTAACACAAATGACTTTCAGCATTGAAGACTGCAGAATGTAGGGTCGGCAGTGGCGTCACCCAGCGGGTCTGCAGACATCTAATATTAGTAGCAAGCTATCTACCAAGCCAAAGGCACGGAGATGATGGTGAGATGCACTGCTGAGGCTAAAGACCCGACTTCATGGCTGTGAGAGAGGCTCCCTCCTCAAGAACATCTATACATTAAACATGCTTTTTGCGAGCAGTGCAATAATTACCAACCATGATCGCGCCCATGTTCAAAGTTTTTTGATACTGTATCTGAATTCACTTGTTAAATGTTTAATTTACTAATGTGAGATGATACAGTTTAGTTTTATGCTCATGTCACTTAGCAGACTGATGTCCAGAGCAGCTTACAGTAATTAATGTGTACATTTTAGTACTGGCCCTGGAACGGACTCAAACCCACATCCCAGGAGTTGCAGGCACCGGGCTCTGCCAACTAAGCTACACAGAGCTACCATCCTGGCAAATATGCTTAAATAAAAAAGTCAATTTAAAAAACAGTCATGTAATGTCATCGCAGTAGTGTTTTGAATCAATCAGACCTGCACTGTGGAAACATGAATCAACTCCACTCTGGCAAATCTATTATAGACTAGAGAGAAGTAGTAAATCAATCATGGCTCTCTTGACAGTTGCAGTTGGTTTTTCTTTAGATTTACCATTAAATTGGAAACATATATGTTTATCGTAAACACAATAAATAATTATTAATATAAACAGATGCTGTATCGTAATTTGACCCATTTCTCAAAGCAATAAATTATTTCTACAGAAACAAGACATTTTTAAAGTGTAGGTGGATTATAATGAATGGACACTTTTCGTAACTGTGGCTACATTATTCATTAGCGTAATCAATCAAGTCGGCACAAGGCCAGATCTAGCACTCCAGAAATACTAAGGACACAAGTCGCAGCCCAAACCTCTCCCACCCCTCCAACAGAACACATACTTGGGATTATAATTACTTTAAAAGTATGACCGTTGAATACATGATCTCTTGAAGAAAGATATATAATAGTTTATCTCCATTATGAATTAAGTGTTAAATTAAAATCCACGTTATGAATTAGTCTTTCTTGCAATAGCAATATGATCAATTTAAGATATGGCATCTGTACACAATTCAGTAGTACTGATGTGGAATTTATCAGAACATATTTCATATTACATTTCAGATGTACATAAAATTTTATGACTGAGGTTATGTTTACTTCATTTAACTTAATTGAATATATGCTACTCAGAAAGTGCATTCTATTTTTGAAATGCAATGTAAAAGCCAATTCAACAATCTTGTACTGTATGCATTATAAACATGACGACGATCGTTTGTTAAATTTCTTCATTACACTGTTGGAAAAATACTAATAGATTCAACAATCTTCTTAGAACCAAGATAAGCACAGATAAGCACATAAACACAGAGAGGTCTGATGGTCCAACATAGGCCGTCCTTCCATCCACAAGAGGTGTGCTGTGTAGCAGTACATAGAGTCAGAGGAAAGAGACCATGTCCAACTTAATTTTCTTCTGGAAGAACCAGGCTAGACTAGTGGGCTGGCCAACCCCACAACAGGTACTGTCCTTCAGCCTTTATCTGAGGTCTCAGTTTATGCTTGTGCCTACCCCTCTCCAGACAACAAAATAGGCCTGTATATCCACCGAGGATCTCGTAATGGCAAAGGTCAAAATGTTTTAGCTAATGGTAAACCAAGACATGGCATTTACCATAAGGACACATGGACTAGCAAGTTAAGCTTTCATTCAGGAGAAAAACACTTGTTTTATTACTGACAACAAAAAGCAGAAGAAAAAAACGAGTGTAAAAAATAAATAAAAAACAGTACATACAGCAGAGGATGGTCTGGAACGTTAGACAGAGAGAGTTGTCCCCTGGGAAATGAAGTCAATTTGGGGGGAAATGAATGGGCAGTTAGTTTGCATGGGACATTGGAGCAGCCCCCACTGATTCAGGTGCTAGAGACGCAGACGAACTGTCATGGTTACTGTCATCAGAGTCCTCCTCTTCCGTATCTGTGGGAGGGGAAGAGCACATATGGCACACTTAGAACTTCCTGCTCCAACTTCTTGGCAAGCTGGGAAAGGGGGAGGGGTTAATGTCTACTGAAATGCAGGGGTGCTCTGTGCTCATAAACCTAGGTACAGGTCGGTTGGGTGAGTCAGTTTGAGAGATTGGGCTTAACTATAAAAGAAGCGGTGAATGGAGAGAATGGATTTGATTATCAGCCTGATACAATAGATAACATGTCATGCATAGAGGGATAGTGAAATGGTCCCTGTCGCGGCCAGAAACGACTACAGACAACCATCACTGAGCACACGCACTGTGGCCATGGTAACGTGATGGACTCAAGGCCAAGGAACAGCGGAGGGCTTCTGCGAGGGAGGTGGAGAAAAACAGTTGGCAGTGACCCTTAGACACGTTTCCTCTAGTCAGGCAGAGTCCTGCATTTGAGATGTCCTATTTCTAAAACCATTCACATCATAGTCCAATTGTACTAGTATCTTCTATTTTCCATTCACATCATAGTCCAATTGTACTAGTATCTTCTTTTTTGGGGCAATGTTATTATTATGTCTTATACTGGAAAGTATTCAAAGCGACAGTTTCTACTCAGTGAACCTTCATGGACTGTGGCGGGGGGGGAGGACCATAGTGACGTGTGTGTGTGTATAGGCTCCTTGGTCCAGTCACTTGGTGGCGTGTGTGTGTATAGGCTCCTTGGTCCTGTCACTTGGTGACGTGTGTGTGTGTGTATAGGCTCCTTGGTCCTGTCACTTGGTGACGTGTGTGTGTGTATAGGCTCCTTGGTCCTGTCACTTGGTGGCGTGTGTGTGTATAGGCTCCTTGGTCCTGTCACTTGGTGACGTGTGTGTGTGTATAGGCTCCTTGGTCCTGTCACTTGGTGACGTGTGTGTGTATAGGCTCCTTGGTCCTGTCACTTGGTGACGTGTGTGTGTATAGGCTCCTTGGTCCTGTCACTTGGTGTGGTTCATTGTGGATCTATTGTATGTGAGTACCCGGCACGTTTGGTTGAGCTGTAATGCCAGCGCCTTTTCTTTCTTGGTTTATCATTGCGTTCTTTTGTTTTGTCTGTAAATAAATCACTGTCTTCTTTAAAAATGTCTGCGTTTGGTTCCACCCCTCCACCCATCCATGACATGCACACGTTTATTTAATCAATAAAACATTAAGTATATCAAATAAACTGTAAAGGTGAAGGGGTGTAAATGCTTTCCAAAGGCACTGTATCTGACCATTTGCTTTCGATGTTTCCACACATTGAAATTGGAATTGCAGGACATAACTGCAATGTTGGAAATGTGATTGTTCCATACCTTGTTACTACCAAAACATTTTTCTTTTCCTTTTTGCTTTAAGAAAAGGATACACATTTTTTTGGTAGAAACGTAGCTAAGGTTCACTTTGAGGAAAAAGAAAATACTGTTTTACCATCCGAGATGTTTTTCTCACTGTCATCATCAGAGCCAGAGTCAGTGTCAGGTGAGTCTAGCTCCTCTGGTACTTCTCCTGGAGTCAAATAAAATACCAGTCATCAACCATCACATTACACCAAGATCTGGTCCTATGTGGACTACATAAATGATAGAGGTGGGAGTATAACTTAATAAAATCATGCCTTCAAGGCCAACTGCCCAGGTCTAACCTGAAGGCCTAAGGAATGTGGCCTTCAGGTTAGGAATTACTCTTCTAACAAAGGTCACAGGTTCCAATACAAATCGTCAAGGTGTAAGAATTTGCCCCTCTGAACCCGGGCTAGGCAACAACCCAAGAAGTTGCTAAAACATAAATGCGTTCTTCATCGTAAAGCACTAACCTGGTAAAAATAAAAAAGTATTGGGGTTCCTAATGCAGGGCAGGGTTTCTTTTGGAAGTCTCTCAAAGAAAGTCAACAGCTTATGAACAATGAGTAAGGTGTACGGGTCAGGGTTTAGGACAGAGAACAGCAGTTACCTTGGTCAAAAGTTTTCTCCGAAAATTCTGGCTATTTTAAAGGCAAGCACCATCCTCTCCATTAAGTGAAACAATCACATAATTATCTTCTATCAGCACCGACCAACACGCTTAAATAAGTAAAACTGACTCGTGCTCCATTGAATATACAGTATACACAAGTCACTGGGAATTAAAACGTATTTTGAAAAAATATATTTATACCAGATGTCGACATTAGAACACACACAATAATTGTTCAATATAACGTAATTGACCAGCAGGGGTCAGCATTTTAAAACAAAACCTTCAGAGGAGCAGCTGAGAATTTGTCAAAAGACATTAACAGCTGTTCACTATCGCCAAAACAATTTGGTCTGAAGGTATCAAAAGGCACTAAAAACACATTTCATTGATTAATTAATTACTGACACATACCATTTAGAATGTTCTGATTGTCCCCCTTGCTGGTTTCAGCCTTGGGCTCTGACTTGTTCGATCCTGGGCCCAATCCAGATATTGGTGTTAATGTGTCTTTTTTTGTTCCTGTTGCGGTTGTGCCAATGCTACCGCCTGGATCTCTTTTCCCCTCTTTCTCTTTGGGCTGTTCCAGGAACACTTTCTTTTTCTCCTCCTTCATCCGCTGCGTTTCTTTCTCCTCCTCTGCCTTTTCCTCTGATGTGTCTGTTGTTTCATACACTTTCCCTTCCTCCGTTCCCTCCAGCGATGCCTTCTCCTCTGCCTCCTGGTTGGATTTCTCCTTCAGATCTGTCAGAGTGACAGTGTGAGTGTGAGCATTACTCCACCTGTTCTTAAACCCTCCACCCTCCTAAGTCCCGCACTGTAGATCTTAGCGGCTTCAGTCTGTAGCACTGCTTCTTGGAGTAAGATTAATATTCGTCACACAGCTCTTTTTGGATTTCCTTTACATTCAGGCTCTGTTTTTAGTGCGCCTGTTCCTTGGGTCACCCGACCCACTAGAGAAAAACCCATCCCTGTCCAGAGTATGTCTGTGTATTTAGACACCTGGGTCTTATCTAAGAGGTATGACGTAAAATATGGAGTGCTTGTATTTGTTCTTTTGTATTTGTACCGAAATTGCTAGACCACCCAATTTGTTCCAGACCACAGACCATACCATTCCTATTCTTGTGAGGGATCTCAAGGCCCAATCCGTGTGTTACCTTTAGCCGCCTGGGTCTTCCACTTCTCCCTGTTCTGGTGTACTTCCTCATTCCAGATGGCCTTGAAGCTCTTATGGTCCACGTTTCCCAGGGAACAGTGGAGTGTCCCGCTGCCCTCTGAACCGGTACTGATCACACTGGACTTCTTGCCTTCCCCCCCCGGCATACTGTTCAGACTGCATGCAGAGAGAGACAGAGAGCGTCAAACACACGGTCAACATACACTACACACCACCACACCGGATACAGCCCTTCAGAACACACATGACAAGGACGGTGGTTGGATACATTTTTGTATACGACCCCTCAATAGGACAAACCCTATTTAAAGAGAATAAACATGTTTCAATGAAACAAATGTTAACCTACACATTTTTTCATCAAAATCATACATTCCGTTCATCAGATCTTTTGGGAATGTGGTCTTTCACGAAATCCTTTTTCAATTGGGTATACACACAGACTAAGCTTTCTTAGTAATCTAACAATATGGAAAAAGCCATAGAACACACAAATGAAATTACATCAAAGTTGGTAACCTTTAAACCTGGCAATAGCTCTAAAAAGAATACCAATTTCCAATACTAGGGATATATTAGAAATGTAAAACTGGAGCCATCTAACTGTTGTGTTTGCTCACATGCACAGTGACAAGAAAGAGAAAGAGATACTGTGTGAAAAATGATTTAATATTAAAAGAATGAGAAGAACTATGAACAATATATAACAGATGAGGGGGCATGGGTGGATGAGGGGCATGGGTGGATGAGGGGGCATGGGTGGATGAGTGAGCATGGGTGGATGAGGGGGCATGGGTGGATGCTAGTTCTATAACTGATTTTTAGTTAATAATCCCTCGCTTCTGAGCAGCAGAGTTGTTGACCACAGCTTAATGTTGTCAGGCTTCTGTTAATGATTGGCTATGTATGTGTCTGTGTGTGTGTGTTCTCATTACAGAAACTAAAAACAAAGTATAAAGCCTATTAAATAAAACAAATAAAGTAAGAAACACAAGCAGGTGGGAAAAATAAGGCTTGAAGAAATGTATGTAACTATAGTAACTGCTTACAAATGTGCGTAAGAAGCAGTAATGTCAACATTGTTGAAAATGTGTAGATCTCATTTGGTTCAGTTGGAGAACGTTGAGAGTGTGTTGAATGGCACACAAACAACAGCAACATGATTTACTGCATGACCATTAACCCTGAACACTGAACGGAAGAAAAGACGTGCTATTTCACCGTACAATGAACAGCCTGTCCTCTTCAATCACCACTGAATGTCTTCTGGTCACAAGCAATTCATATGCCAGATCATTTATACTATCCTAACCACAGTGTCGCTCTTGTCTCCTGTCTCTGTCCCCCACAGGCTGACCTCTACAGCAGCAAAAAGGAGCAAGTAATTGTAGCCCCAGCAATGTTAGCAAAAGATGACATGGGCAGCATCTTGCCGTGGGCAGCGCGAGTTGCCTGTAGAACAAAATACCTGTAATGGTGACGTTTACATAAATGGTGACGTTTACAATGCTATCAAAGGAAGCCAAATAATCCAATGAATATATAACCGCTCAAAGACTTAAGGGAACACGTAATCATCACAGTATAACACCAAGTCAATTAAACGTCTGTCCATTTGCTAAGTGTTAGCGATTGTGAATCAATGTCACCTGTTTTGGTACCAGTGAAAGTGACAACAGGTGCACTAGAGAGGAAACAGCAAGACAGCCCCCCAAAAGGGATTGGTTTTGCAGGTGGTGGCCACAGACATTTGCTCTCTCCGTATTTTTCCTGACTGATTCTTTTCTAGTTTGGCATTTTGCTAGTGTCCTTGTACTGGTTGCATGAGGTGGTACCTGCAACCCATTCAGGTTGCACAGGCAGTCCAGCTCCTCCAGGATGGCACATCAATATGTCGTCACAAAAAGGTTTGCTGTGTCTCCCAATATATTCTCAAGAGCATGTGGGAGAGACAAGGAGACGGACGTTACACCAGGAGAGCTGGACAGGGCCGTAGAAGGGCATCAAGCCAGTTTCTGGACCAGTCTCTGCTCCTTTGTGCAAGGAGGAACAGGAAGAGCCCAGCCAGAGCCCTACAAAATGACCTACAGTGGTCTACTGGTGTGCATGTTTCTGAGCAAACAGACTCTATGAGGGGGTCATGAGGGCTCAACGTCCTCAGGTGGAACCAGTGCTCACAGCCCAGCTCCATTGGCATGTGACAGAGAATACCAGAACCGCCAGGTTCACCATCGGGGCCCCGCTCTCTTCATGAATGAGAGCAGGTTCACACTGAGCACATGTGAAAGACGTGGAAGAGTCCAATTGAATAGAAAATTGAGAACCTCTGGGACGTAATGTATCCGTGTATCCAATGCCGCCAAGTAGTGCCGCTGACTATCCAGGAGCTCACTGATGCCCTGATCCAGTTCTGGGAGGAGATCCCCCTGGAGACCATCTGCCGTCTCATCAGGAGCATGCCCAGACGTTGTCGGGAGGGAATAGAGGCACAAGGAGTCCATGCACACTACTGAGTCACATTATGTGTTGCCATGATGAAATTCAGTTCATCATGGTCCAAGTGAGACCAGCCTGTAATTTCAATTGTTTAATTTGATTTGACCAGCCCTCAATCGGTTGCTCACTTAGTCATCAATGAATTACACAATGTACAGTAAAGATTTTTATATATTGAGACCCGATGAGTGATTTAAGTGTGCCTTTAATTCCTTTAATCCTTTAAAGAAGTGTAGTTTCACAAACATATTGTGGCCAAAAAAATTCTGGATTGTGCGAAATCATTAAGAATAATATAAAACCAGACTGCACACCGTCAAAGTGAATTGGTTTAGTCTTGACTCTTGGTTGACAATTTAACATAAATGGATAAGAAGATGTTTAAGCTATCCGGTACACCGTTTAGGAAAAAGAGAAGAGAAGAAACATGCAAAAGATGAAGGTATCCAGCAATGTCTTCTCTTGATGAGTATAATATTAACCATGTTGTCATGTCCTGGATGCGGGCCCCTAGCCATCTCTATGCTTTGGGGCTCCCATTCAGGGCATGGCACATGGAGAGGCCTCTAGCCATCTTCATGCCATTGTGGGCTCCCCAGTCAGAGCAGCTGCATTCAGTTGACTCTGATTGGGGAGCCTACTTAGGTTCATTTCTAGCCACACCCGGTGTGGTTTATTGTTTGTGAATGTCTCAACAGCTCACGTTTTGTCTTTCATTTAATTCAATTCAAGTAGATACGCTACATGTTATTTGTATTTCGTTTATGTTTGTTTAAACCTTTCATTTACCGTTTACAGTACTTGTCAGTTTATCTGTTTGTTTAATTGGATTA
>JACXGK010009333.1:0-20189 GCA_016801125.1 Novumbra hubbsi
TCTCCCTTTATGCTGTGGAGCTATGTGTACTGCCAGTTCTCCCTTTCAAACTGGTTACTGAGGTATGATTGGGATTTTGCTTATAGATATGACATGCACATATAAACAACTGATTACACATCTAGCTCACAATTGGGAGATTAGATTTGGAATTTATAACATATAAATACATGACATTCACTTTTACTTGATTATGTTTCAGTATAGTATCACAACCTTTTGTTAGAAATTATGAGTTTTGGGAAACTTTTGATCACAAAATAACGAACCTTGAACTAACACACGAAAACTGAACCGAACCACGTTACAGAAAAATGGAACAAAACAATGATCCACAGGAAACAAAGGAGAAGGAGGAATTAAAATTGGGACAGTGATCACGAACACAGGTGAGGGGAATAGGAACAAACAGGTGTCCGTGGTCTAAACGGGTGACAGAGGGCGTTGGATCTCACCAGCAAGCCTGCTGTGTCTGCATGTAACCGGTGTCCTTAACAGAAACTCTGTTTGGCTAATTGAGTTTTCATCTCTACTTATAATTTCTATGTCTCACACCTGCTCATTTAATTATCCATGTCCTAGCAGTTAGCTTGGCTGGCTCGGTATTTAGTGTCTGTGTGTATGTGCGAATGAGTCAGAGCATCATGTGGTCAGTTCATGTGTAACTCACAGCTTTTATAGTGCTTTATACTAGGTCTGAGATTTTCAACACTCTTTTGTGGTGTTTGACCATAAACCTGCTGATAACGCTTTTCTGTGGTTAGAATCGATAATTAAGGAGAGCAGAATCTTGGTATGTCCCTTACACCTCTGTCAGACTGAAGACAACTGTGTGTTGCTACACATTGTTATACAGTTCTGCACACAGGTTGCGAACCGTGTTCATTGGAACTAGGACTTATGGGTGCGGTGTGAGGGGGATCTTTGATGCTTTTTGATGACATCATAAACGATCCGAAGTATGGTTGCGCTGGAGCTGGAGTGGGGCATGGGTAGTTTGGTTACAAATCAAAGTGTTTTCAACAGCTTTCTTCATCACCTTGATATCCCCTTGGTAATAACTGCCATCTCTTTTATATGTACTGAGTAAATATGGCGTGAAAGTTTTAGTATTTTCTGCAGAGCGGGGAAGTGAACACTGACCATCCGCATGGAGTGAACCACTCAACGCGTGGTGCGTGGGAGTCCAAACAGTTTCACTCCTCTTATATACTCTGGCAAGTGCTTTGGGCAGCAAGCCCAGACTAGCCAACTGGCTCAGAGTATTGTGACTGGAAGAATCCCCCACTGGTACATAAAGAATGTGACAGCTAGATTCCCAAAGAGGCAGTGGCCAGATACACTCTATGCTGTGTTCACTCCACTTAGTGCAGTGTACGATTCACTGGTGTTTGTCTCGGCTCTGGACTAGTCCGTGCTGGATTAGGCTGGGTAGGTTGCTCCACTCTTTCCACCCCGTCTGCCCATTACCCACACCGGTCATCCATTCCCTCATCAGCACCCATCTATTTATGCCCAGTCCTTCCTCTCACTACTTGCCGGATCAACGGCGCTCTTAGTGGCGCTTGTGCCCCTCGTCTGTATATTGGACGTTCCTTTTTGACACTCGCTATCTAGACATAAATATTTTGTTGGGGCCAGTTCCCTGCTAGCTGCAGTCCCTGTTTGTTTCCGCCCCAGCTTGTGTTTTTCTTGTCGATACCTGAACTCCCGTTTGTTTTCTCACCCCGCCCAGCCTTCCCCACCGGCTTGCGTTTCCTTGGACTGTTTATTTTCTCTTCGACCTTCCCGTTCCCTATTACGCACGGCACCCTGTGTTTGGTGTCCCACCGCCTAATGCCTGTCTGGTGTTTGCTTATTTTGTGAGAAATATCTACCAGGCCGATAAATGTCTTAATAAACAGCATAGCCAAAATCATTGCAAAAAATGTTCTACTATTACTTAATACTATTACTTTATAACAAACATATTTTATCAAGTTCAACACAAATGTCTGAATAGAACACCATGAGTTTCCATGGTCACATACTATTATGTTCACGGACAGCAAACAGTAAGCAAGCTCTAAATAAATAATTCTGACATTTACCAGATGAAAAGTACTTAATACATAAACAACTGCTGAAAATAACAGCTAGAGCAGCTTTCGAACATTAGTTGCCTCCCCTAAATCAGTCTCACCCAGTGCCACATGTCAAACTGTGATTGGTTTATTCTAGTGTCATTCCAAAAGTATGCTTTAATCAAGTTCAATGTCAGTTTCAGTGATGTGGGCAAATGCCTTCTGACCAGTGACCACCAACAAAGAATTCAGATTTGACATCATATTCTCTTAAGTAAAAACCCTTCTCTTTCTAACACAAACTGAAGAAACTGAAGTGGAACAATTGAAATTAAGACAAAAAATATTATATCAACAAGTGATTAAAAAAACATAATTTAAATGAATATAAATATCGATATTTGTATCAATCCTAGCTACTTCACAAAGTTAGTAATTGAAGGCCAGTTAGTTTTCTAGTGCTAAACACTGTATGGACACTTAAGCCAGGACTTCAAAAGAAAAAAAAAATAGACCTGGGAAAATAATAATGTAACCAAATACCATGGCTGGTTTATGTGGAATCACATGCTGCCAATCAGAAGATTTCTCCATGGTTTGCTTCATCTGATTCCCCTCAGGAAAACAAATCTAAGCTGTTAGGAACATGTTGTACATCAGTTTATTCCCTTCCTGTTGCAGTGTGATATCATTTGGTTGAATGGATTATTGGGGTTGTGTATCTGTTTAACCATTGGGAACAAGTACCTTTTCCAAAGAGATGCCTCCCCATTTAAATACAGAACAAAACAACTGGTCCTAGTTCTTGGACAACTGAAGTTGACTGTTGAGCACAATAACCAGTTGAACAAATGTTAAAATATGTAAAGACATTAAAGATATAAAGCATAAAAAAATGCATAATAGCACATTCATTTGTTTATGGACTCAATATCTAAAAGCTAAAATACATGCTGCTTCACTCTATTGATTGCCAGCCTGTTAATTGAAAATATGTTTGATGTGTAGCTGCCTGAAGCGATGTTGTGAGATTTATTTTGGGAGGGTGAAACAACATGCCGTGCCTCCATACTTGGATGAGTGCTTCACTGTAGCTGACGACAAGCTTACATTAGCCATGGAGTTATTTCACACGAACAACCAAGCAGAAAAATAATTCAAAGGTGTTTTGCTTATCGAGAACATTGGTGTGAAAGTTCAACAAATCATTTTTCTTGTGTCAATGTTCACATAACTGCCGGTCTGTAACTGGAATGGTTTTCCAAAAGAGATTTTAAATCACTGAATTAATTGTTATGACAGTCGGGTATGTTGGAGGTGAATGGGTTTATAGATAGAAGCCATTATATGACAATAAGAGGTACATTTCAATGTAGGTGTAACCTTCCAGCTCCTCTCATTACCAAGGCAACATTTCAGCAGGCTCAGACAAGGTGCTGTTGGAACTCATGCAAATATTTTCTTCTGGGACACAACCACAAACATGCAGTTTTGTTGGTAAAATCTAAGGCTTTCTCACACTCCATACAATCTCTTAGTCAGAATTTTTCTCATACTGTAGATCATATAGCCTTTTCCTGCATAATACTTTATAATTTATCGATTGTTTACTTTTAGAATTTTCTTAGTCTCAATTTTCCTCCTCACTCACTACTATGTCCTCATTTGCTTGCGTACACCTCCCCAACAAGAAGTTGATACTTCACTCAGTGCCTTTTATGGATGCATTCTTCTGCTCAGATGTTGCTGAGGCCTAGGTATTGCTGATTGCGATCTTTCCATCAAGGACAGCGGATAGTGCTTTCAAAGACAATCTTCACGGTAAATATATGTGAACATACTGTATATTTATATACACTGCAAAAATAAATTAAGGAATTGTTGTTTTGAATCCAGCCCTTAATTTTTTTAAGATTTTGAATATATACAGTGAAGATATCTTTAATTAACACTGCTCAAAAAAAGGGAACACTTAAATCACACATAAGGTTTCAATGAAGAAAATATATTAAAGATCAAAATCCTTACTGTACATCGTGTAATTTTTTAAGAGCAAAATTAAGTGTCTTGGGGATCTCCTCCCAGAATTTCTTCCCAGAACAGCAGTCACAGTACTGGTGTTCTCTGGCAAATGCCAATGGAGCTGCATGGCGCTGGGCTGTGAGCACTGGTCCCACTAGAGGACGTTCAGCCCTCATGCCACCCTCATGGAGTCTGTTTCTGACAGTTTGGTCAGGAACATGCACACCAGTAGTCTGCTGGAGGTCATGTTGTAGGGCTCTGGCACTGCTCCTCCTGTTCCTCTTTAGGGGCAGATACCGTTCTTGCTACTGGGTTGAAGCCATTCTACGGCCTTGTTCAGCTCCCCTCGTCTCTTCGTATTTACTCAATGTTCCATCTTGGAGGAGCTGGACTACCTGTGCAACCTGAATGGGCTACAGATACCGCCTCATGCTACTAGTAGTGACAAGATTAGATTCAACTTTATTGTCATTGAACAATACAAGTACGGAACAACAAAATGCAGTATGCCTCCAACCAGAAGTGCAGAAAAGAGCAGTGCAAAAATTTTGTGAAGGGCAGTGTGTCGTGTATAGGCGATCCAATGTATGGGCCTATAAATGAAGCACAGTGTATAGATGTGCAAATGGCATAGTTAAGTAATGTGCAATAAGCAATGTACAAAGTGCAGATGTGCAGTTGGCAGTACAAACGGAATGCATTAGTGCAAGGGTCAGATGAGGTGTCAAGGTGTAAATATGCAATAAGAAGTGCAGACAGTATACATTGTGCAAATGGCAATAACGATAAGGTAGCAACCTATAGGTAACAACCTATTTGATGCGCCATAGAGGATGGTCGCACAGACAATGGCCTCCCATTCACTGTCGTTTTTGCTTACAACTGTTTGTATTGTTTTTGTACATGCTGCATTGTGGCTCATACTGTATGAAGGTCAAGCACATTTGGAAGTTTGTTCATTACTCGATACTGACTTTATCTCAACTGGAGCGGTTGCTGCAACTCCTTTGTCCTGCCTACGATTTATTTACTAACACGCCAACGGAGGAGAAAGAAACGAGGCAAACGTGCCATCATCCTATGCTGATATTGGACGAGATAGCGCAATCCTTCGTTACCAAGCTTTTTACCTGCAAATGTTCATTCCCATGACAATAAAATGAACGAATTACTTGCACGGATTAACTTCCAGCGAGACTCTGCGAACTGTTGCGTTTTGGCCTTTTTTAAGACTTGGCTAAACCTTATGGCAAACTGTTTTTTCTATCCATCAGTAGTACTGAGTCAGGCAAACGTGGAGGTGTCTGCATCATAGGTAACTCGTGTTCCAACGCTCGTATGCCCATTTTAGGCATAATTGATGTTGGACATGGGTCACCATGGTTTGTGGTTAGGGTTAGAAACATACCAGGTGAGTACCTCATGAAGCAGGTTGAAAAATTGCAAAGAGTGTGCAAAGCTGATTCAAGGCAAAAGGGGGAATCTGCAACACAAAATGCGTTTTGATCACTTTTTTGGTTACTACATGACTTCATGTGTAATTTCATAGGTTTTTGTCTTCAATCTAATTCTACCATAAGGAAAGCAGTAAAAATTAAGAAATACATTGGAATAAATAGGTGTGTCCAAACTTTTGACAGGTCCTACATATATTTC
The DNA here is from genome assembly GCA_016801125.1 of Novumbra hubbsi. NCBI lineage: Eukaryota > Metazoa > Chordata > Actinopteri > Esociformes > Umbridae > Novumbra > Novumbra hubbsi. The sequence continues at coordinate 5,742 of JACXGK010009333.1, forward strand.
AGAAACAGGCATGGAACAAGTATGTACTGCATATATTTCAGAGACCGGCAATATAACACATATATTATACCTGATGTTATACCTTATGTTAAAACACACTTGCCCATTCAAGTGAATGGTTGTGCAAAGCTTTGAATGGTACTTTATGTTCTTGAGCTGATAGTAAAAAAAAATATTTAGGATATTTTGTAATTGTAGCTAATTCGCCAAAAGCAATCTACAACCCTTAAAACTTTAAGTTCATATCTTCAAGGAGATAACAACCTGCATTTTTTATAGGAGTATGTTTGACAAAGTTTAATATTAATACATTTACAGTTCGATGGTACCAAAACTATATTTGTTGGCTCCTCATGGTTGTGGCACAATGCGCATAAGGCATTAGAGGTCACTGTTGGGACGCCATTGTTCTTTTCTTAAGTAATAACAAATAACCAACGCAATAACCTATTTTTGGATTGTAGTTTCATTTGAACCTGTAATATGTCCACTTTTGAAATATCCAGAACAGTAGCTCAGTAGCAGGCTGTATTTTTACTTCTTACACCGGGCTGTCTGTTGTGGATCATCGTTCTTAGAAGTCGTTCTACAGTATATAGTGTGACGACATGCGCCTGTGCTCCAAGCAAGCCCTGTAATTCAGAAAAGCTTAACTTGTGTTTTGCCTCTTCCGATCTGAGCAGCTATTCGTCGACCCAGAACCTAACCCTTCAATACAGCTTAAAGTTCTCAGTGCAGCCGTTCCTCATGTGATTTGAGTAACAGTATTACATTAACTGATAAAAGATATAGGTAACTTTTTCCTTTTGTCATCGTTCTCCGACACATGTTTTGGAAATGTTTAATTCCCTCTCTGTTTGCCCAAAAAAGTTCAACAAAACCTGGCCCTTATCAGTTCGTCACCAACCTATAGATGAATAACATTTTATCTTCAACCCAATAGCATTTCCTAAATTAGGTGAACTTCGCCAGCGAAGGGATACATTTAAACAATGACTCATAAGGTTTACATTTATCCTATGGCTGGCCAAGTTGACTTGGGAACTGTAGCAACATCCATAACACTGATGAATATGCCAAGGAAATCCATATAAATAAAATGAATAGTCCCATAGCATTAGATTTTAAGGGCTGATCGGAAACATTGTAAGATGTGGACAAGCATGGTAAAATAATACCATCATTACCATATTGTTTTTTGGACCCTCTTTTAATTTGAAACTTAAACGAGGGCAGTCTTGATTCTGTTTTCTAACGGTCTCCGGTATATACCAAACAACTGTGTAATACTTTAGATGGACGTTCTCTCAGGGATAAGGGCATAGCATACTGGTATCCGTTATATTTGTTAAGTGGGTCTTTCAAGGCTTTTTACTAGGGGTGAAATGTACTGCATTTTTTAAATCATTGTAAATTGGGATTATTGTTCAACCTGAAAATATTTTTATTAGGTAAAAAGATTGGGTAAAATAGAAACCAACCCGACAACTGAATATAAGCCCCATTAAGGGACGATAAGGAATAGGCAACCATCAAAAAGACAATATATGGATTTTATTTCATGTTCTGGGCTCCTGCTTCAAGTCTCAATTAGCTGCTGTTTTATTTAGCACGGAGGAAAACTTTATGGCACTGGCATTTACCAGTGTAGATAGCAGAATGAAGGTATAGATAGCAGAATGAAGGTGTAGATAGCAGAATGAAGGTGTAGATAGCAGAATGAAGGTGTAGATAGCAGAATGAAGGTGTAGATAGCAGAATGAAAGTGTAGATAGCCTAATGAAGGTCAAAAGATATACTATGTAACTTGTACCAGCTTAATTTATGTAGCATTTTATTTAACTAATCCATGCGTATCTTTAGGCAGTACCCTGCTAATTAGGTTAAAATGGTAATATTTCAATATTTGACATTTAAATGGTGATCAAGGAGAGTGGTTTTCCTTACGCTATACTATCTGCCAATTATTATTAATAATAAACTCTTCCCAGTTTCTTTCCACTTCAGCACTAACCCTAACCCTAACCGCAGGTGTCCCCAAGTGCTCGGCCCAAGGCCCCTCCCCTTTCCAAGTCCCTTGGATCACTAGTCAAGCTATGCGAAGGACACTGTTGGCCTGCCACCTTAACCAAGCTTCAAGACCCCCATATGGTTACTGTCTCCTCCCAGAGAGAAAAGAGCATTGGTGTGACCCTAGCCAACACCCTGACTCACCACTGTTAGGTAACTGGTCATATGATTCAATCCAATGAGCTCTGCTCCTTAAATAACACATTGGCACTTCATTTTTGCCAAGGCAACAATGAGCTCATGCAAATCTATTATTCTCAGACAAAACAATCACACTGTTGGATTTTTCTACCTTTCCTTCCCACCTAGCTTTTGCAACAATTCTTAATGTACATGCAGTTATTTTATGTTCCACCAGAAACAGAATAAAACACACTTCACAAGAATCCCAGGTAATGCTACAAAACGTTTTTTTCATGCTTGAGGAAGTTAGAGAGCAAACATGTGTAAAACTACTTCCAAATAACCAAGTATCTACAACTTTTTACACTTCTTCTGTACTTTATTGTGTTGATGGGAAGTAAGACTCTTTGTGAACTGATGTTTGAGTCTTGTAGGGGAAATAATGAATGTGTTTTTAATAACACTATTCATTTGAGTCAGTACCTAGCAGCCTTGAAACAGACATCTTGAGTCTCTGAGTATTTTGGTCAGCATAGGAGGTGTAGTGCAGTCATTTGTAACAAAGACAAGTCTGCTAAACCATGTTTATCTGTAACTGCTACAGTTGGCATACAAATAAGGTGTATTTCTTGGTGCCTTTCAAAGTAGGTGAAGTTACAGTTGTGACTGGATTCAATTTTAAACAGCTGTTGTTTGACTGGTGCCAAGCTGATAAGCACATATAGTTTGTGAATTGCAAAGAGTCTGTGCAATGTATGTTTTGCAAAGCTGGGTTTATACTGTAATAACATGTATTAATCAATAAATTGCAAATTCAGCCAGTAATCATGCTGTAGAACTCATTGTGACCAGTGGTTCAAACAAACAATTAACTTGAACAAATCACTCAATTAACAGGGTTCTCTAACATTCTGTATTTAAGAAATGTTCTTCTATAACTTTGCATGCATATGTTTTAATGGCTAACCCTAACATTTAACTGCACCCCTATCTTTCCCAGATGCAATTGTAACAAAACAGCTCTTGGTTCGACCACTGAACCTAAAGACAGCATGTATATCCTGCCTGTGATCATGTGGTAGAATTCATTGCTGCCAGCCAAAACAATTATCATGACTCTTGATCAGAAAAAGTGCAAAAGAAATACAAACTGCATACCACAACTTAATGGACGACATTGCACACAAAAAAAGTACTCTTTTAATAAACATTTTAAATAAATGATTTGCTGACTGACTATGCTATTTACCTGTGACTGTATTCATGACAGAGCACTGGCTCAAGTCCTTCTTTATGTTTGAGTAATTCTATTTTTGTTTGGTTATTACAGAAAGCCACTATGATGTGCGACCTCGACATACAGGGGAATGGACAACAGCAATGGGCTTTTTCAATATGGCCACAGAAAACCATACGAGCCCCTCTTCATTCGAAGTGCTGTAAGCATTTTACTCATTAGTAACTGAAAAATAAAGTATTGGATTCGACAGGCAATGCTTCAACAAACATTCTCTTACTCTGATCAAACTGCTGGTGTCCTATGCAAAGCTGTCCCCAGAAATGTCTGTCGATGTTACTACCGAGTAATGTCAGTACTGAGAACTTTAATGTCTGTCGATGTTAGTACCGAGTAATGTCAGTACTGAGAACTTTAATGTCTGTCGATGTTAGTACCGAGTAATGTACTGAGAACTTTAATGTCTGTCGATGGTAGAACCGAGTAATGTACTGAGAACTTTAATGTCTGTCGATGGTAGAACCGAGTAATGTCAGTACTGAGAACTTTAATGTCTGTCGATGGTAGTACCGAGTAATGTCAGTACTGAGAACTTTAATGTCTGTCGATGTTAGTACCGAGTAATATCAGTACTGAGAACTTTAATGTCTGTCGATGTTAGTACCGAGTAATGTCAGTACTGAGAACTTTAATGTCTGTCGATGGTAGAACCGAGTAATGTACTGAGAACTTTAATGTCTGTCGATGGTAGAACCGAGCAATGTACTGAGAACTTTAATGTCTGTCGATGGTAGAACCGAGTAATGTCAGTACTGAGAACTTCATGAAACATCCGACAGGGTGGTCGTCTCACTGGCTGTTCTTCCATTTGCAAAGGAAATGAAAGTCATTTTAAAACCTTTTGAAACTGGTCAGGAACCACGAACAAAACATTTAACGATGTACAACGATCTTTCAACCTTCTTAGAGGAATCTTTGTATAAAGACCTATTGAACATAATAATGGCTTTAAGCCTCCACGACTGTTATAAAAACTGCACATTTGAAAATCCAATATCTACTAAACTACTTCAACAGGGTACTAAAAACTGAGATCAAAGTTGAATCTACCAAGGTCAACCTGGTATCTACAAACACAAGGCATTCTATCATAATACTAAAACTTGATAAGTCCCCCTCGGCTATAGAACACTATTTAGACTGTTTATGAATCCAAGAAAAAAATAAACTTTTAAAAGCCCACATCAATTGTATAAAGCTTAAATAGTTCTGAAAATATTATACTTAAACATTTAGAGATGGGAACTTATGTTATAACTGAAGCGACACAAAAACCTATCTGAAGCTAACGTTACCAAGGCATAGGGGTTTACATTTTCTGAATATATTTGCTAACATTACTACAAACCAATCAATACCAATCAAGTGGTTACTGGAGAACGTGTGAAAATGAGGTAAAAAAAAAAATCTCTTTTGCAAACTAGAAAGGATATGGTGTTCAGCTTTTACGAGATTAAGATAACAACTTACGTAAATTACGTAACAACGGTCAATGGAAACCAAAATTCAAGCAATTGAGGGCTGGAATCAAACAAACCAAAAAATCGAAGTAAACAATTAAAATCACAGGCCCACTGCACCACATAAGGAAGCACAATGTTCCCCACCGCGCCACCAGACTTTCACGTTGGTCACATGTGCTCAGTGTGAACCTGTGTGAAGAGAACGGACCTGCCAGTCTGGTGTTCTCTGGCGAATGCCAATCGAGCTGCACGATGCTGGGCTGTGAGCACAGGTCCCCCCATGAAGTCTGACAGTTTGTTCAGAAACATGCACAACAGTAGCCCCCAATGGAGGTCATTTTGTAGGTCTCTGGCAGTGCTCCTCCTGTTACTCCTTCTATGGCCTCATCCAGCTCTCCTCATTTACGGCCCATCTACTTGTATCTCCTCCATGTCCTAAGACTGTAATGGGAGATACAGCAACCTTTTTGCGATGGCATGTATGGATGTTCTGGCCATATGGATGTTATGGCCATTCTGAAGGAGCTGGACTATCTGAGCAACATGAATGGGCTAGAGAATCATTAGTCATGAAGGAGAGAACCATGGTCTGAGGTTATTGCAATTAACTGAAGTTGATCATTGTAATTGGTTATAAATAGGTGGTTAGATTGAAACCCATCATGAAAGTAACAGTATGTAACGCTACAATCATTGGTCAGATAATATTAGCTACTGTACTGTACAGCTACACTACATCGCTGATTTAAAGCTATTATTATTATAGCAATTGCAATGAAACCACAAACACATTTTCTAGAAACTAATGAACATTTCATTCAATTCAATTCAATAAGGTACAAATAGATGTCTGAATATGTGGGGTTTGTGGGCTTAGAGGGGTTTGTGGGCTTAGTGGGGTTTGTGGGCTTAGTGGGGTTTGTGGGCTTAGTGGGGTTTGTCCACAAATTCTCTTGCAAGGTGAGCAGCCAGCAGGAAAGCCCTACAGCACAGGTGTCAAACAGGATCCACGGAGGGCCGAGTGTCTGCAGGTTTTCGCTGTCACCTTGTACTTGATTGATTAATTAGGTCACTAATTGGTTAGGTCTACCCTCACCTGGTTGTTTAGGTCTGAACTGGGAACCAATTTACAGGAAAAAACAAAAACCTGCAAACACACGGCCCTCCGAGGAACCGGTTTGACACCCCTGCCCTACAGTATCCAATTTAAATTTTAAGTCAATTGTGTATGGACACGTTCTGATAGATATGAGGTATGGATCAAAAGACTAAACAGTTGGCAGAATTCAAGTATTTGGATGTCTTTTCCTCATTGTTTTTTTTTTATGGCACAAATGTGTTACCTTGGGTTCCAGCAAGTCCCCAAAGCAGTGCGTAAAGTTTCTAAATGGAGGATGTGTTCACCAGGTCACCATTGTTGGCAGTGTTTAGTTTACACCAGAAGCTTTGGGTTTTGGCCAAACAGCTTGATCTTTGTCTTAACTGACCACAAAACCTTCTTCCAACATCGCATCTAGGTCACTCGTGCTTTTCGGAAATATCCACACATGCTTTTAGATGACACTTTTTCAGTGACGGCCTCTTACTTGACACCCATACAGGCCATTTTCCCGCTGAGCTCTTGATATATATAATAATATCACCATTACTCCATTCCCGGCCACTGAATTCTGTAGCTCCTACAATATGACTGTTGTCCTCTGTGACTCCTCACAATTCTAACTGTCTTTATGTTGGGTTTTGTTGGCAGTGTCTGGGTGATGAGATGCAGCTTCCACCTCCTGACTACTGATCCAACTGTACTTTTCTGATATATGCATTTGTAATATTTTGACTCTAATGTCTGGAAAATGTTTTTGGTCTTAATTTTCCTTCAGATTTATAGACTGACAAATTATAATTCATCAGGGTTTTATTTTTTTTTAAAAAGACCGAAACTTGAATGGTTCACTTAACGCTTTAACATAAACTTTTCAGAAAATACGAACATGTTGTGCCATTAATAAAAAGTTATGAAACTCTTTTGTTTTATTGTTTTATTGTTGAGTGAAGAAAACATAGAAATGTGTTTTTGCAGTTAATACATGTGAAACAAAGGTAATTGGCTAAACAGGAGTTACAAGGTTTATTCAGACAGGGATGGGTTATCTTGATGATAAAATTAGTTCTAACTGAATTTCTTAATACAGTAGAACGTTCATGTAAGGAAATAAAATAGATGTAAACAGGAAGTGATGAAAATAACCAGGTTAGATGATGATAAATGCCACACTTGAATCATATTTTTGTTCTTAAGTTATACGACAGGCCAAATTAAGGTGTCTTGGCCTAGAAATTCTTTTTTTATCTGTGGTTTTTAGAAGGATACCAACTACCAACACATAAAAACTTAAAGTCAGCTGTACTGTTCAGGGAAATTAATCTACCTTCGTTAGGAATGCCAAAGTGACTCTGAAGATGCAATTCATAAATCTCAACCGTTAAACAGTGTTCTTCATATTGTTATGGAAAATCTATGGGATTGAGTTGGAGGGTAGCCAAGCCAGGTATTCATCCTTGCAGGACTTGGAAGAGATGTCTGGACTTATTATGTTTAGCACGACGGTATCAACAGCCTCTAGGGCATGATAGATCTGGAACTTAACATCACAAAAAATTACAACAAATCTTCCTCTCCCTAGGAAAAAGAGACAAGAGCTTTGATGAAGTGTTTTCATAATGCTTGGTTTTGTTCTAGCAAAGAGAAACGTCCATGTAGCCTAACAGTGTGTAACATGTTATTGGGCCTGACTTTGATTTTAAAACATGAAGGGAAGGGAGCATTTTATGATAGAGAAATACGTATATAAAATCAAGAAATATACTGATAGTAAAATGCTATGATTATACTTTTTGAGGGATAGTATCTTTAATAATGAAAGCTCCATAGATACATGAGACCCATACATTCCTTTTTAGCGTCACTATCATCTGAGTTGATTCAGTTTGAATAACACCAAGGAACAGGATATGATGTATTTCCGCCCAATGGTGTTTTCAGAACACAATTTTTTTTTACAATATCATCAACTGTCTCTGAGTTTTCCCCCCGTTCCCATGAATAACTCAAACAGTGCGGATGAATCTACCAAACTCCTTGGAGTTGTCCCCGGTAAAAATTAATGGAGCTGAACAAAAAGTCATTCAAGGACCTGAAATTAGCCCAGCAGAGCGGAGAAGTATTTGATTGATATTTTATTGCACAGAGTGAATGAGTGGAACCCAAGCACCCTGCCAAGGGAGTAGGACTTTAGAGAGATGGGGAGAGGGGGTTTTCCTTGGCGCGCCCTGAATACCTTGTTCACAATGACCGCTTTCAGCTAACAAGTATATAGATTTCAGTTACATATCACCAATGTGTGCAATGTTTATAAAATCCAATTCAGTACATCTGAGATGTTTATACATCAACAGAGATGATAAAATATCAGACGGTGGGAAACTGTAATCAGGTTTGAACAGATGTTTCAGCAACTTCTTGCCTGCAGGTTGGCGTTCAAGCTGGAAACATAACCTACACATTTGAGAAGCAGAGGCGTTATCCGGAAAGCTGGAATATTTAGTTAGCCAGCAAACGTTTAGCAAGAGCTCCATGTAACACAAACATTTCTGCGTGATTTATAAAGCTTTCTTTTTTATAGAGCTTTTTGTTTTTGAGTCAATTACACCGTATCAGTTAAAAGTAATGAAAAAAAATATTTTTTTAAAACTTTGACAGTTTGGGAGGTGTGTTGAGATTTGTTTTGTCGAGTAGCTAATTAGCCAGACCGGCTAATCAACTCTCAATTGAAAACCGAATCAATTGCCTTAGTCTCTTGTAGGCAAAGTACTTTTGAAGATTGGCATCTAGAGATCCACTTCAGATAGATTGTAGTCCCGATATGGCACGTGTTGAGTGTTTCACCTTGTTAATCACCAAAGACTCTGCGCTCTTTGGCCTTTGGCAAGGCTTCAGTGGGCTACTTGTATACGTTTAATTAGTCTTGTAGAACTGACAAGCTGCAAGACTTCCAGTTCCTTGATGTTTCAGGGTTGCCTTTGGCATCACTGACTGACCACGTAATCATTGCTCGGGCACATCAGGGACACAGGGCTTGGTTTTCAAAGGCTTTTGCTTCACTGATTTGCTGTGCATCCACGAGATTGATCTAAGCGGTTTATCTGAAGCAACATGTGCTCGCTACCCTCCCTTCAGATGGGGGAGGTGGCTGCCCAAAGGGCTTGTCTTGTGTCCTTGCTCGGTCTAGCACGGCTCGGGTTGAAACAACCACAAACACAAGGAGGCAACAGCGTTGGAGGGAGTGAGATTATGACGGCACCAGAGCCAAGGCACATCAGGAGTCGCCCGTGGCCATTGTGATTAAAAGCAAACACATAGATATCGATCAATTGCTACCTCAAAAGTTGCCGGACACCGCTGATATAACATTCATTAGGTCTTGAACTCAATTAAAGAAAAAAACATTCTGATACTGTGTAAACTGTCAACATTTCCAAATACTGGTATGTCAGTGTAAACGTGTAATATCATTTTTGAATGAACCAACACAAATTATAAAAAAAGGGGTTTAAATTACATTGCATTTCATTTGTCATTTAAGTGATCAAGTCATCAGGTTGGGTCATGTGATTCTTTTTACATTTCTGGAGAGCACAGGGAAAAAGGGACTACGCAAGTAATTGGGAGGAAGGATGATTAAAATATTCAAAAATAAGTAAAGTGTCTTGAAACCAAGACTGAGGCACTTGCAGCTGTTTTGAGCATTCAGAAGATGGTGCTATTTGTTTGAGAATGCATTGTTTTCATAAATCTGTTTATTTGTTCCCTGTTGCTCCAACAGATGCCCTTTGCTAAAACAGTGTGAGGTCCAACTGGCAAAATATTCCATGTATATATATATATATATGTACATATATGCGATGTATAGTATTGTGCTGTTATGAAGATCCCTTGGCAAAAGTAGTGCACTAGATTTGTAATAGGGTTCCATTTAGGAGGCTATCACGGACTTTAAGCTGCACTGCTTGCCAGAGCTCAGATCATGTTACATTGTGTAAGTGTACGTTCTTTAACTTTCACAACCTCCTTATACCAATTTGAGTTCACATAATCTTTATAAACAAACTGTTCTGACTTGTGTTATCAGGGCAGAACTGGCTGAAGCTTGGTAACAATATAATGAAGCTAAGCTCACCACTTACATCAAAGGTCACTATAACAAGACATAACTAACAGTGGGTAGGAGCCGGGTGCAAGGAGAACTTGACTTTCAGAGCCTTTTGCTCAAATAGCTACCTCAGGAGACTTCTTTTGAACACTGTTATTGCACTGTGAATTCTCACTCCGACAATCATTGTGGCTAGTTTGAGCAACGTTTTCCCACACTGTCCAAGTTCTTTATAGTTACTGTAAAAGTCTAAAGCTAGCCTCTGAGGGGCGAATTGTCAGCTATCGATTTCACATCAGAAATGGATAATATTTGAGCGAGGCTTTTAGAAGAAAACAACAGATGTGACTATGGGCTGCACAGCTGGCTACATATCATCTCCATTATCATCCTTACAATATAAAACACAGTGCTACGGTCGTACTGTAATAATATACTCTAAAACTCCCCAGTACCCTCTGACTGGCTTCAAGTACAAAATAAGTCAACTTTCGTCCAGTTTTATCCATTCGTACTGCCCTCATGAGATATGGTATACTTCAAGAACCATTGTGTAAACATCCAACATAAAAAATATCAACATTGCTGAAAATATCACAGACGGAGCCTTTAAAGTGAACGTATCCTTTAAAGTAAGCGTGATATCCTTTGATGGGATCAGTGCCATTAGCATTAAGACTGATTAAACATGAAGGTATATCATGTTTGATCCCTTCAGCATCACACTCCCCGTATGCTTTTATCACCCATATGTATTTTTAATGGAATATTGTCAAACGTGTTACTTTGATAGACAAACTGATGGAAACCCAAGCAGAATCCAGGTTCTGCTTTATCTGTTCAACTGGTATGCAAACTAAATGTCACCCGAGTTAATTTAAAGTGTTCTTTAAACACGCATGGCGCATGAGCTCTGGTCAAATGTGCTCTATATAGGAATTAGGATGTCATTTGCTATACAGCCTTGGTTTATAGGGCCTGTGACTGTGTCTGTGCTTGACACTGATTAGTGTTGGCAGTCATATACTCTGGTCATGTACAGCATATTAATGTAATTATGCAAAGTCAATGAGAAAAAGCTGTCCAGAAGCTGATGTTTTCCATTCGCTTAGAAAAACACCGCTTTTTTTGCATTTGTGAAGTGATGCACGTATCCTGGTTCAGATTGAATCGATTATGGCAACAAAAGGAGATCATTGGTATTGTCGTTTTGCATCGAGACAGTGAAACCAAAAGAGTTGAAATCAAACTCTGGTAAAGACAGTGAAACCAAAAGAGTTGAAATCAAACTCTGGTAAAGACAGTGAAACCAAAAGAGTTGAAATCAAACTCTGGTAAAGACAGTGAAACCAAAAGAGTTGAAATCAAACTCTGCTAAAGACAGTGAAACCAAAAGAGTTGAAATCAAACTCTGGTAAAGACAGTGAAACCAAAAGAGTTTAAATCAAACTCTGGTAAAGACAGTGAAACCAAAAGAGTTGAAATCAAACTCTGGTAAAGACAGTGAAACCAAAAGAGTTGAAATCAAACTCTGGTAAAGACAGTGAAACCAAAAGAGTTGAAATCAAACTCTGGTAAAGACAGTGAAACCAAAAGAGTTGAAATCAAACTCTGGAAAGGACAGTGAAACAAAAAGAGTTGAAATCAAACTCTGGTAAAGACAGTGAAACCAAAAGAGTTGAAATCAAACTCTGGTAAAGACAGTGAAACAAAAAGAGTTGAAATCAAACTCTGGTAAAGACAGTGAAACCAAAAGAGTTGAAATCAAACTCTGGTAAAGACAGTGAAACCAAAAGAGTTGAAATCAAACTCTGGTAAAGACAGTGAAACCAAAAGTGTTGGAATCAAACTCTGGAAAGGACAGTGAAACAAAAAGTGCCTGGGAACTGATTTAAAATTGTAGTCTATTAAGAGCATGATATATAATCCCCTGAAAATGACCTGTGTTTAAACAAAAATGGCTTGAGGTGCTTAAAGCGTGACTTTACTCTCTAGTATTTATGTCACATGAGCTTCCATTCAGTCTGATATACAATGCATGCATTCTGCCTAGCTTAATGGTATTATTAATACTGCTAATAATAGAACAGATAATCATGTGGTGTTGGTATATTTGGCCCAATGCGAGTGCAACAACTGCTCAGTTCTGATATAAATGAATGTGCTGGAGACCAACGTGTCAATTCCCCTCGGGTTTGCTGTTGGTACACACCCCATGTCATCTTTTTTCATGTTCCTGTCTTTTCAAAACACTGTTGACCTGAATGACAATAACGATTGTCTGTCTATTCCTCGATCTGTCCGGTGATCAGACGCTACTCTCATCTATCCAAACACTGAACACATTTGACATTTTTAAGTTGAGTAGGAGTAACCTCCTGAAGTTCCCTATGGTTAGACTGACAGGCGTTTAATAGCGTTACCACAGTTCTGGTGAGTTGCTAAGTAAGATAGGTGACTAATGTCTGTTATCACCAACAAAGACATTGACAGTTCTCTTGGTGTTTAATGGATCAAGTCTCTGCCTGCTAGTATCCTGTCTTCATCTCTAATCTATGATTCATTTTTATTGCACATGATTCCTAAGACAGTGGCCCCCCCTGTGGAGTTAACGCAGAAACAAGGGGTGGGCAGGAACGTGGCTGACATGGAATATGCAGGGAGATATTTACGATGTGAGTCCCAAATGATTAACTATTCTATTGAGCTAATTTTGACAAGAGTCCTGTGGGCCCTGGTCAAACATGGTACATTATTTAGGGAAGAGGGTATGTCTTAGGATGAAGCCTTAGTGTGCGTCTGAATTGGTGACAACCGCAAAGGGATCAGACATGACTGTATAAAAACGTTAAGATACCATGCATAACATCTAAAAAACACAAGAACAGGGTCTGCCTTGCGTCATAATAGAAAACACAAGAAATAAAACAGTGCTTTAAACGTCACAGTCCTTCTGTGTGTCCATGTAAGGAAAACTCCCAGCTCCAGATATGATGAGTGTCCTATATTTTATAGATTACTATCAACAAAATCACTTTGACCAACACAATTCTCTATGCTGACAAGTCCCCTGCAGATAATTTTCTCGCCTCGCCTCTGTGTACATATTTCTTTTCTTTGCCTTCAATCACATTTAATCAGCTTCTACTATCCTCACAGGCGAAACGGACAGTGGAAAATGCAACACGACTGACAACAGCGTGACTCTATTAATTCTTCCAGCCGACCCTGTTGCGGGTAGGCTAGCGCAATGTTTGTCTTAGCTTGGAGGAAAGAGGAAAGCCTGCATCTAAATTGCATGGAATGTTTCGGAATATAAACTATTGTGATTTTCTCATTGGAACAACACTCTTTATCTTTATATGCCCCCCTTCTCTGCCAATGATAGAAACATATTCAGATAAGGGCCAGCATGGCCTCTCTTCAATAACACCAGCTCTGAATATTAATCGTTTAGACCACCAACAAGACTCTTTGCTTCAAAATAATACCGTAGGCGCCATCTCTTGTAGCCAATCATAAACTGAGTGATGGGTTATTGATAACTTGGATGTCTTCATGAATAACATAACGCTATTTCATATTGCAAATGGGCATGGTTTAGAATATAAATTGACTATTGAATATGTTCCAAGTCGAAAATACTGTCCCGTAAGGCATAATTGATCATTCACATAAGAGTGTTGTTTGTATTCGAAGTCTGCTAAGATATAGCCAATTCTGATTTGAGATAGATGTGCTTAACTTAGACTTTCGTCCAAAGTCCACCTACCTTAGACGTTGTGAAGGCTTGTTAACACTACTTCTTACGACCTGACCGGTCTGTACACAACTAGTATGTAACAAGTGAACTCTACATAACAGGAAAAAACATACATACAGTAATTGCTTTATGCATTTTAAGATCAATAAGGTTTTCAAATGTAATTGGAAACTTGGCCATAAGAGTACATAATACATAGAGGTAGTTACAAGAATTTCTGTTCATCCTGGTAATGTGTAGATTGTTTATACAAATGCAACTGTAAAATAAATAAATGAATCAAAAAGGACATTCAATGGTTCTTCATCTCAACATTAGTTTTTTCACATATTAGTCTTCTTTGTCTGAATCAAAGAAAAGTTGATACTTTTCTATGGCAATTTAGTCTGATAGGGCTACACTCTACCCCAATTTAGTCTGATAGGGCTACACACTACCCCAATTTAGTCTGATAGGGCTACACTCTACCCCAATTTAGTCTGATAGGGCTACACTCTACCCCAATTTAGTCTGATAGGGCTACAC
>JACXGK010009334.1:0-20195 GCA_016801125.1 Novumbra hubbsi
ACATCTCTCCTCGCTTTATTCTGTGTCATATTTGATGTGTCAGTCACACATCTCTCCTCGCTTTATTCTGTGTCATATTTGATGTGTCAGTCACACATCTCTCCTCGCTTTATTCTGTGTCATATTTGATGTGTCAGTCACACATCTCTCCTCGCTTTATTCTGTGTCATATTTGATGTGTCAGTCACACATCTCTCCTGATAAAATTCACGCAAGTTGGAACAGCCTGTGTTTTCTGTTGTTTAGGTAGATTTAGGTTTGAATCCAGATCCTCAATTGGTTAGTGATTTTGGTTTCATAACTGTTGTTATGTCAGTTTGTTCTCAACGAATTACACAATGCACAGTAAAAATTTAGATATTTAACATATTTCCTTAGTTGAGACCTGATGTGTTTTTGAACAGCATATAAATGCAACATGTAGTGTTGGTCTCATGTGTCTTGAGATGAATTAAAAGATCACAGACATTTTTTACATTCCAAAATCGTATCACTCTCTGATTAAATCAATACAGGTCCATGGAAGCTCTTCTCAAGTCGACACAACTTTCTATTTTTTTATGTGCCTGTCCATTAGGGCTAAATAAACTTATTTGAATTCATAGATTTTCTTAAAGGAAGTGTAACTCATTTAAGTCATAAAAATGTTTGCATAGGTAATTTAAATTATTATTTGGTTTAACTACCATCTTATCCATTATCTGTTTACTTTATAGGGTATTTTATAGATTTGAATTCCATGTTTGTTTAGATGTGAGTCTTGATTTGTTTTGGTTGTTAGACAATGATCATAAAGAAGTCTGAAAGGGAGGTTTCAAGTTCTGCATATAGGATCTTTAAGGAATCCAAATCGGCTACCTGGTGCCCATGAATCTTGAGAGAAAACCAAGAGAGTGATAGTGAAAATATTAGACAGACAGAAAGAGTGAAAATGAGAAATAACATGTGTATTCTATGGGTTTAGGTGCATTCGTGTGTGTGCTTGTGTTTGTGCTTGCATGACTTAGTAATGCTTGCTTATTTAGCAACTATGAAAATCTAGGGGAAGGATTTTACCCCTAATAGGATGTAGTCCCACTGGGATTCACAAAACACTGAGCACAACAGAAATGCGATCATGCACGCACAACCATACACGCACAGACACACAGATATATGCGCACAACCATACACGCACAGACATACACGCAGAACCATACACGCACAGGCATACACACACAGACATACACGCACAACCATACACGCACAGACATACAGACATACACGCACAACCATACACGCACAGACATACAGACATACACGCACAACCATACACGCACAACCATACACGCACAACCATACACGCACAGACATACACGCACAACCATACACCCACAGACATACACGCACAACCATACACGCACAGACATACAGACATACACGCACAACCATACACGCACAACCATACACGCACAACCATACACGCACAGACATACACGCACAACCATACACGCACAACCATACACGCACAACCATACACGCACAACCATACACGCACAGACATACACGCACAACCATACACCCACAGACATACACGCAGAACCATGCACTCACAGACATACACACAACCATACATGCACAGAAACCCACGCACAACCATGCATTCACAGACACACACACACTAACACTCGTACTGTATTCGTTTTTTGGGCTTTGAGGAATCAGTGATGAGGTACCCATTCAACTAATTGCTTGATACCCCAAAAAATTTATTAGTGAATGCAGCGGTATATACATGCACAACCGATGGTGCTGTATACAAAAATAAATGAAGATGCTAAACTTTGAGGTTGCAGCAAGGTAGTGTGTCCGAAGTACACAAGTCTCAATTTCGGATCCATAAAACTGCACAAAATGGCTCATCTATATTGTTTCCTGTGTAATTCCTGTGTTTCGCGTAGGATATGGTAATTAGAAAAGGTTTTGTGTGTTTGCAAATATAACAAAATGAATAGGAAATCTATAGCCTACCTTTTTCAAGACCCTTTATACCCTCTACACATCTCCTACTTTACCACAAAGCACCACCAGACCATTATATTGCCTCCACCATGCTTGACAGATGGCACCAAGTACTTTTCCAGCATCTTTTCATTTGGTCTGAATCTCACGAATGTTCTTCTTTGTGATCCTAACTTTTTCTGACCTGTGTCTTTGTCCTTCTGCCATCTTATTTCTTCCTTTTTATTGGTCAGTCTGAGATTTATAAAACAGAGGGGTATACTATGAAAGGAGTTCAACCAACTCAGATTTAACTCAGGGTTATGAATGAATCTCGGAAGTTGACAAACTCTGATTCCTTCCTTTGGTGTTAAACTGTACTACGACGGTGAGTAAGATGTTTGTCAGTTGACTCAGCGTTAACTTAATTGGAGTTTGTGTGCGTTCGCAGAAAAGGGGCACGCTCCGCAACGCAGGCTGAGTGTTTGCGTAATGTCTCGTGCTACGTATTTTTCCCAAGAATAATGCACCTTGATAATGAAAGGATATGAAGAGTTCAAAGAAAAGTTATCGGCTAAATTGAACAACGTGGATGGACAAAAAAGCAGGGAGGCCTGTAGCAGAGCATTGACTACTTAGTACATTTGTAAGAAGTGTTCTTGTAATATGTTCTCTATGTTGTCCATTTATGTGAAATATGATTGACATGGAATGACATGCAAAATAGTCCATCTAAATATGGTAAAACTAACATTAAATAATAGCCTACAAATGGGATGCATCTCTGAAATTGACCTATTACTGATAGTGAATTAATATCTATTCCTTAAACCCCTGTAGAGCTACCTGTATGAATGTACTGCTATTGTGTGAATAACTTCATTCTGACTATTGTTTCGGCTGCAACCCCAGTGGAAAGTGCACCTGGCAACAAGTCAGGATGAACAAAATCATCTAAACAAAATGCCCCTGGCAGTTATTGCATTTGTGCCTTTTGTAAAATTCCTTGGTATTTTTTTTTTTTTATACCTACAACCCATTTATGATCCTCACCTAAATGATGTGGTATACTATCCACAGACAGACTGCCTGCGACATGATATTAATGTCTGGGAAGGGGTGAATCTTTGGGTTGGTGGGTTCGCCTAAGGGATGAATTTTTGATATCCTCTACTTTATCCTATGTATTGTACTCAGTGCCTTACATTTCATTTTAAACATGTTCAGTTTATATATATAAATATATATATCAATGTCCAGAATATTTGGAATATATTGTCCAATGTTTAGTAAAATTAAGATTTGACTATTGTAATAGTCTACTCTCCAACTACTCTGATAAGACACTAAATACTTCAATTAGTGCTAAATGTCGCTGCTAGAATCTTAAGAATAATATTTTATCACATTACTCCACTCTGTTTCAATACAGAGCTTTTGCGTTTCAACAGTCAACAATTAAGTGTAGACACAGAGTTAATTGCTCCAAAGCAAGGACTGTGCTCAAGACCAAACCCAGAAGAGGAAACTTCCTAGCTTCTCCAGACCCGACCCAACAATGTAGTAGTTCTTGCATGCAAACGTATTAGGCCCCTACAGGTAAAACTCAAGCCATTAGTAAGCATTTATGTCTAAAACATAAATATATATATACAGTATACATTATGTGATAAACATTTGGACACCTTTTTAAATTAGGAGATTTCTTCTACTGTAGAATGATATTAAAGACAACAAAAAAAGAAACACATAATGGAATGGAATTATGTAGTAAACAAAAGAGTTATACAAATCAAAATACTTTAATATTTTAAATTCTTCAAATTAGCCTTTCATACCTAGGGATCACTAAGTGAGAAGAGAGTGTTTTTTTGCTAAATATCCGCTGGCAATGCAGTTTTTGTGGCTTGGGGTTTTTAATGGGGAATTTTAATGCATGTGCTAATTACACATGTATGTGCTAATTACACATGAGGACAGAAAACATTCTTGCAAATGTGGTAAATACAAAATGTTTTTAACAAGACACTAAATCCTTGTGTATTTTCATTATTTTGCCCATCACTGGTAAAAAGTGGAATATCCTAGTCCAGCTGTTCCTTATTCACTAGTTCAGCCATGCCTTGTCAGTTACATGACACACCTGTGACAAAAGGACAGAACTCAACAAAAGACCGTAAATAGCACTAATTAGTTTGACCATTTGTTAATGAAAGCATTTGTTCATTCAAACAAATATGGACAGACCAATGGGCCACATGGAACACACTGTACACTGGTTCTCACACCTGGGTCGCCTGCATGACTCAAAACCATTTTGGCACATTGCCTTCCCTGTGGGCTAAAGCAAGTCCTAAGATCTGGTGCAAAGTCATTTGTGATATCTTGTGAACCATCAAAATTTAATCTTGTCAGCTCTTACCTTAGTTTTTATGTGTTCTTAAAAATAATACAATAATAAAATTGATCTGCTCTGAGGTAATTGAACTATACTTCAAGTATAAATAACAAGCTCTTGAAACACTTAAAGCTCTGTTGCACCATAGGGAGTTGGTCCCCAGGCAATTTGAGGAGCCACAGCAGCCAGTTTAATTTTAAATCCCAAATGAAACTCCTCATTCCATCCTCTGCCCTACATTTCCATGTTTACACTCAGTAACGACAAATCATTTAATTGAACTACTGATATTGTAATGACTATTATACCTTTATTTCAACAAGGAACGCAGACTAAGGCTAAGGTTAATTTTACAATTGGGCTCTACATATAGACATTTACCCATACAAAATAGGTACAATGATTGTGTGCTTAGCCTACTCTTAAACTCTCTCTTCAACCATGACTGCATCCCTGTACACAGCTCCAACACCATCGTCAAGTTTGCGTACCACACCACTGTGGTGGGTCTGATCAGTGAGAACGATAAATCAACCTACAGAGTGGAGGTCAAGTACCTTGTGACTTGGTGCGCAGACAACAACCTGGCCCTCAACACCAAGAAGACCAAAGAACTGATTGTGAATTACAGGAAGTCAAAAGGCTGCATCCATGCCGCAGTTCTCATTGATGGGACCACGGGGGAATGTGTGGCCAGCTTCAAATTCCTGGGTGTCCTCATCTCCGAGCACCTCGCCTGGTCCTTTACCACTTCAACACTTGTGAAAAACAGTGCCTGCACTTTTTAACACTAGAAGCGCCGAGCCATTGTTACCCCCCTAAAGCACTGTTTGGGAAAAATGTGCCCATGAGTCTACAGACAGGGATGTATTTACTGACACGTAATGGTCGCTAGATGGCGCTTCTTATACGGATCCAAAGTCAAGGCCGATACTTTTGGGTGTCGGTTATCTTGTGTGAAAGTGTTTTGATTCAGTGTTGCTCCAATTTCGAGGTAAGGGTGTAACGATTGCAGTAACTACAATGTGTAAAGACGCCGGTCTGGCTTGGTTTTATACTATATAATATTGCCCTCAATATTGCAATTTGTATTGGTGGAATAATACAAATAGCAACGAAGGAAATATAAAGTCAAAATGACTTTGGTAACTGAACTGGTGATGTCAAGGAGATTGTCTTGCGCCTTCACCTTACTGTCGATCTATGGCCAATGTCTGTGTTACGTTCTAAATTTCACAATAAAATCGACCTGCTCACAAAACCCAAATATCACTATATAAAACAAGTGACATTTAAAATAACAAAGTAAGAACATAATTCTCTTTCTTGTATATTTTGAATTAGGTATATACCAAACATTCCGAAATGGTTGTGTCAATAACTTTCCAGTGGTGCAGTGGTTTGATTGTACTGATAATAAGCCCAGGGTCCATGGTTCGATTCCTCTTGTCTGCAACAACTTTAAATTTATTTTTCTCCTTCCGCAATTTTCCAATTGTCCTAATTTTTGGGAGTAAACCCAAATTGCTGCTTCCAGCTATATGTGTTATTATAATATTGTACACTAAAATGTGGCGGAGAAAATAACGCATTAGAAAATCTATATAAAGCGTTTTACATAATATCTTAACATTCATTTTCAATCATCTCCCTACTACACCATAGGCAGGACAAGGAGGAGCTATTAAAATTACAATGTTTGAAATATTTGTGTAAAATCACCTGATATGAAAATTAGCAATCGAATGGGTGTGTGTAATTTGTGGATACTCTAATAGGTTAGTCTCAGGGAATTGCATTGTGTTCAGGGTTTCTTTGTTTCAAATAGTAAAGAATGCACCCATCCCCCACCTAAAGAACGCATCGCGAATCAATAGATTTGGTCTCAAGTCAAATCGCTAACATGTCTGGCAGAGCTCAAACGTTTTGTTCCCTGAACATTGAACGCTGACTTTAGATCAAATTTTCGCAAACGCATAACAATATTGTCTACTAACTGCTGACCAACTGGCCTACTTTCATCTTTCCATAAATAGGGTTGTGCGTTCAACATGTATTTTGTTGGCGGCTTCCCAGAATGTAATGCCAAATGTGTCCGGTTTTTTGGCCATGTATTGTGTAATCTACTACAGTTATGTTCTCACGGCACTGTATTTCACAAACGTATCGAATACCTCCGAAATCATCGCAAATGTATCATTCACAAGACAGGCAGCCCTTGTGGTCCTGTCATCAAAGCACAATTTAACATTGAACAGGAATTAAATAGCCTTAAATCAGCTTCTCTCAGTGTGATTTTGACAATTAAAAAATACTGGGTGATAAAACACACATATTTAGGAAAAGTAAAAAAAGCAGGGTCCTGGAATTTGATCGAGAGCGAAGATATAATGTTTTTCCTCTTCACTGGGTAAAATATGCCCGATCTGGCGCTTCTAGTGTTAAGGAAGTTAAAGAAGGTCCCGCCTTTCTACCAAAATCCTGGTAAACTTTTACCACAGCACGGTCGCGAGCATCCTGACTAACTGTGCCACACTTTGGTACAACTGGTGCTCTGCGGCTGACCGGAAGTCCCTGCAGCGGGTATCCAGCATATCATTGGTGTCCAGCTCCCCTCCATCAAAGTCCTCCAGCACAAGCGCTGCCTGCGGAGAGCACTTGGCATTATCAGGGACCCCTCACACCCGAGTCAAACAGTTTGCCCCCGCCTTCTGGCAAGCGGTACAGGTCTCTTCATTCCCGCACCAGCAGGCTTAGGAACAGTTTCTTTCCAGCTACTGTTACCCTGCTGAACTCAGTGACCCGATGCTAGTCTACCTCCTCCACTACCTACTGCTCTACACAAGCTACCACCTTGTTTATTATTTGCCATTTGCACAATGGATACTGTTTGTACTTCCTATTGCATATTTACACTTTACACCTTGACACCTCATTTTACACCTCATTTGACACTAATGCAAAGTCCAGAATTGGCAGTCAGAGGCCCTAAGCGGCACTTATGTTGCTTATGCCTAGGGCTGGCCCTGTTTACATGTAACACCTTCGTTGAATGTTTGGCTCAATACTTGTTTATCTGGACCCATGAAGAAAGCATAAATTTGGTCTCCTCCTTCTCCACAATGTGAAACATGCTGTGTAAATTGAGAATGAATGTGCATAATCATTATTGTTTAAAGTAAAACTCTTTAAAGAGGACTAGCTCTTCGGATGCAGGTTGTGATGATTGTTGATTGTTACCGCTGACTGGGGGCGTCGCTATAGGCGGTGCAGCCGGTGCGGATGCAACAGGGTCACGACATACATGGGCCGGTGACGGGCCACGCCACGAGCCCCCTCGTGAAGTTTACATTCCTTTACAGGTCGCTTTAGATGCTGAGTGCTAACATGGGTCGATCAGTCTCAGATCAAGTAGGAGGAAATAACAGCGAAATTGTCTTAATTTATAGTAGCTTATATAGCAAATGATCTCACTGATGGTTTCACCAACAACATTTTGTTATTTCCATAAGGTTGGTTTTGAGACAATAAATCAAATTCATTTGTTAAGTAAATAATTGTATTCGATTTCTTTCATTACAATGTTAAGGTAAGGAAAGGCATTCGGGGTCAAGGTTGCTTACTTTGTTTCTAAGCAACAGTTGAGCTAGCAATCCAGAGACATCTGTCAGTTTTTCTGGGGTTCTCTGACCTCGACCAACTTCGCTGACAGTTGGTTGAAAACTTTTCTGTTGCATGTTCCATCTAGCTTGTCTTGGACTGACTTTTCTGACCACAAACCTCCAAAACAAGCTTCTGCCTGTGTCCAATTTGACAGTTTAAAGTCTTTTCCAGACAAAGTATAACTATAGATTAACAGATATATAGTTATATTTGTTCTTTTGCTAAGCTTGCTAGCATTAAGTAGGCTGCCTTTGAAATGTTACGTGATATGTTACGGATAGTTTTAGTTAGTAGGGTGGCAGTTACAATGTATATAAAGCTTGCGCTTAATGTAATAACATGACGAAGCAGTTGTGTGATTGGACAACAAAAAGCTGTCTTTTATTTCTTGTAATTTTCACTGTGTTTGCTGATGCAAGAGAGACAGAGTGAGTTTACTCAAATAAATCTTCACAGAACATCTGTGTTGCAGAACGTGCGTGGACATTCTGTTAATTGGACCAGTGTAGCTATACTACACACTGCGTTAACCACAACAGTATTCCCTTTTAAAGGGACATAGCCCACGGATGGTAATAGGGTATAGGCCCAACATTTCAATTTAGCACCTGGGCCCGTCATGATTAAGCTACGCTACCCTCACTGATTCTAAAAGACTACTTATTATTTGAATATAATATAAATTACTTAAGACACAAACTCATGCAACTTTGTAAAGACACATTTGCATTTAGAATAGTTTTTCACACTACATACAAACGCTCACATACTGATGTTACAAAAGAAACCTCAGTGATGGCATCCAACAAGTTTTTATATTTTAATAGAACTAATAATTTACTAATTATTATAGTAATAATAGTAAAATACAATCAAATATCTGCCAATATATATTGGACATCCTATTGAAAAAGTGGCATACCCACAAATGTGTTTTTAAATGGCAAGAGCCCGTAACTTAAAAGGCTTTCATCTACCTTGACAAATTTCAGATTCAAAACATATCTGACAAAAAAGACTCCCAACTGTGATGACTTAACTGGGTAGTAAAGTAAATGATATTACTAACTAAACCTATTGTAACGTATAGGGTAGCACGGTGCCGGTAGGTGGTGGTATTCTGGGGAGCACTTTTATTTTGAAGCACACTTTTGACACCTTAGCTTATTATGCGCACCTGTAGTCACTTGTTGATTTGTGTGTGTATAGGTTCCTTTGTTCTGTCACTTGGTGGTTCATTGTGGGTACTATGCTTAAATGTAAGTCCTGTCACGGTGTTTCGTCTTGTTTAGTGTTTTGTGTTATGTTCTATTTGCTGCTTGTTTCAGCACCTTTGATTTAATCAGTGTAAAGTTTGCTGTTTTGTTTCTTGTAAATAAATTCACTCATTATTTAAAATGTCTGAATTTGGTTGCGTCTTCACCCACACCCGTGACCTATACTTCTTATACTAGTCTTTGCTTCTAATGCAATTGTTACCAGTGACAACCTTGATGCAGAATCTGGCAAGATATATTTCCCTGTATTTATTGACTAAACAGGGAACATGTGGGATAGGACCATCATATTGATATTTTTTCCCTTTAGGATAAGAAATGTCACTACAACTGTACTGCACCTGCGTTCTGTTGTGCGAAGTTCGACAGCCAGGTAACATTTAAAAGTCTTCCAATTAACACACAAGGCTTTTCTTGTATTTTATTAAAGCATTTTTTCCTGTTTTGGATTTTTGCTATGTTTTGAAAAACTGAAACATTAGCGATAATAACATAAATCTGTACACAAACATTGACATTTGCATGCAGAAGTTAAGTATCATACAAATAACTACTTAAATTCTATACAGTTCCTACCAAAGTATAAAGCAACACTGTACTGTATTGCATGAAAAACACTGCTAAACTACTGCAGCTACAAGTCAACCCAAACACACATAGTACATAGTAGTGAACAGAGGTAGCTATTGTTGCAACTGTTAGCTAGTGGAGCACATGTTTTACTAAAATAGAAACGTTTCTAGCATGACATTCCTGTACCAAATGCAAGTGTTGGATAATTATTTACACATATTACAGACAAATAGTCTCCAAGGGCAGAAGCCAATCAGAATTACACTTAGCTGCAACATGAATCCAGCACTGTGCACAACTATAGAATGTCCCCTGACCAGTAGGTAGCAGCAGAAAATATTAAAACTAGCAAATTAATTCCATGTTTTTTTATTTTCTAACTTTGACTTACTATGTTCACTTTTTAACTCATTTAAATTACTAACTTTACTTTAAATGCAGCACAACCATCATAGGTCATATGTTCCAACTCTGATATTCGTCTTGTAAAAGTTTATTTTATTTTACCTAAGACATTTTCAAAAGGAAAACCAGGCTGTGTTGTTTCACATCATCACTTACAGACATGTGAAAAATTAGGACACCCAATGAAATATTTAGTTCTTTTTTAAGAAATATGGACATATCAATAATTGAGCTTCTTTCAAACAATATCTATAGATAAAGGTGATGTAATTGAACAAAAACAATGACATTTTTACCATGATATATATATAGTTAAAAAAAGATTTACAAAGATGCCATGTCTTATTGAGGAAAAAGTTAGAACACCCTACGTCATAATACCTGATATTGCCCCCTTTGGCCAAAATAATCTCAATAATATGTTTCCTACAACTTTCTACCAGTCTCTGACTTGGAGAAAGGTTTTCCCACTTCCCCATGCAGAATGTTTTCAGCTGTGTGATGTTTGAGGGGTTTCTTGCATGCACAGCTCATTTCAAATCACCCAACAGCATCTCAACAGGATTAAGATCTGGGCTTTGACTTGGCCATTCCAGAACTCTCCATTTCTTTCTTCTTCCATATGAAGATATATCCAGAAAGGCCTTCAGAAACTATGTAGGCAGCAAATATACAGTAGAACAACTTTTGTCAAAGTAACTAGCAAACCATCTAAACTAGGAATTTAATTACAATTCCTCGGCTGCAACTGGTTAAAGGCATTGCGAACCACACCGAATTATTAGGAAGAGCTTGTTAACAGCTTCTTAATTAATTGTCATTCATTCCCCATTAACTCCAGTTTTTTCCTTAATTAATTTCTTATAGACTCCTTTTCATTGCTCACTGACCTTCATTTCGTACCCATTGATATCCTATCATACATCATTGACCTCCGTGCATGCATTTCCTATAGACTCCCATTGAATTACAATTGGCTCTCATTCATTCCCCATTGACCTTTAATAATTCCTAATTGTCTTCCATTCATTCCCCAAAGACTCAAATAATTCGTCATTGCCCTGTTATCACTTCCATTTATTCTTTGTAGACTTGCATTAATTCCTAATTACTTGCATTAATGGTTATTGGATAGGGAACATAAAGATAAGGTGTGGGAAGTCACATGTAAATAGGGCTCAGATGCCACAGGCTACTATCATTGTACATTGAGATATGAACTGTAACAAGACGGGATCTTAGAACAATTGGGGTTGATGGATGGTTAACCTACTCCCATTAAGTCGCAATGCTCGGAAGTAAGTGATGATAAGGGATCAAATTTTATTGCTAAGTAGTCGGCGGGTGAGCCTGGGTCAGATCCACATCACATCGTTGATAGATAAGGATTTCAAAACTAAAGACCTGGGTCCTATTATGACAAAGGATAAACACATCCAGTGGTAAACCACTGACAATACCCTATTCAAAAGTGAAATGTCGTTATGAGAAATAAAATTCTTATGACATGGCACGAGACATCTTGGCTGTAGTATAAGTAAAAAGTAGTAGTATAGTAATGCAAAACAATACATATATAATAAAAACTTAAACTAACAGAATATATACATAACAATATAAACTAGCAGAAATTGAAAGAGGGTGGAAATTGAGTAATGAAAATATGAAGAAATTATTTAAATGTGGTAAATATACAGCCGGGGCCAAAAGTTTTGAGAATGACACAAGTATTGGTTTACACAAAGTTTGCTGCTGCAGTGTTATTAGGGTTTAGTCATATGTTAGTATACTATAGTATACTGAAGTATATTTACAAGCATGCCATATGTGTCAAAGGCTATTATTGACAATTACATTAAGTACATCCAAAGAGTCAATATTTGCAGGGTTTACCCTTCTTCAAGACCACTGCAATTTGTTCTGGCATGCCGGCAATTAACCTCCGGGGCACATCCTGACTGATGGCATCACATTCTTGCATAATCAATGCTCTGGGTTTGTCAGAATTTTTGGGTTTTTGTTTGTCTGAGGTATGACCACAAGTCCTCAATGGGATTAAGGTCTGGGGAGTTTCCTGGGCATGGACCCAAAATGTAAATGTTTTGTTCCTCGAGCCACTTAGTTTTCACTTTTGCCTTATGACAAGGTGCCCCATCTTGCTGGAAAAGGCATCACCAAACTGTTCTTTGTTGGTTGTTAGGAGTTGCTCTCAGAAGATGTTTTTGTACCATTCTTTATTCACAGCTGTGTTCTTAAGCAAAAGAGTGAGCCCAATCCATGGGCTGAGAAGCAGCCGACAGATTCATGCTCTCAGGATGCTTTATTGTTGGCATGACAGGACTGATGGTAGCGCTCACCTTTCCTTCTCCGGACAAGCATTTTTCGGGATGCCCCAAACAATCAGAAAGTGGATTCATTAGAGAAAATTACTTTACCCCAGGCCTCAGCAGTCCAGTCCCTCTACCTTTTGCAGAATATCAGTCTGTCCCTAATGTTTTCCCTGGAGAGATGTGGCTTCTCTGCTGCCCTTCTTAACACCAGACCATCCCCCAAAAGTATACGCCCTACTGTGCATGCAAATGCACTCACACCTGCCTGCTGCCATTTCTGAGCAACCTCTGCACTGGTGGTGCCCCGATCCTGCCACTGAATCCACTTTAGGAGACGGTCTTGGCGCCTGCTGGACTTTCTTGGGCGCCATAAAGCCTTCTTCACAACAATTGAACCTCTCTCCTTGAAGTTCTTGATGATCCGATAAATGGTAGATTTATGTGCAATCTTAATAGCAGCAATATGCAAATTGCCATCAAAAACCCTGAGGCAGTGACAATTAATATTTGTGGTATTCTCAAAACATTTGGCCACGTCTGTATATACGGGTGACAAATTAAAGGATTGTGTCCATTTGCAAAATGTATGAATAAAGCACATCAGAAGCATACAGGTTCAAACCTCAGATACTTGGATTACCACTGTCATTTACCACTCCCGGCACTGCTCTTAGTATAACGGATATGCCGGTGTCTGCACCTCCATAGCCGTCTGGTCTGCCAGTTTTACCTGTGGCACTCCTAGTTTTGTCTGTTTTTTCAGCCTTTGTAATTACTATCTGACTTGTTTCCATTTGTGCTTGTGTCTCCAGTGATGGTGTCTGGCTCTCTGTGTGACTTGGACTCATGGACTCGTCTGCAAGCTTGGCCACCACATTACATTTGTTACATAAATCTCTCATCTCCAGCATTCCCTCTTCCAGGACCGTGACAAACGTTTTTGAGCAGTTGTCCGGGCACTCCCTGAAACTGGACACACAAAAAATGATGTGATCTGCCTGAGGGTTGTAGCAGACACCATATCCATTGGAAATGACAGGTCCATAGCAGCAGAACATCTCAATGGTTGTTGGGACCTTTTGGAAGAGAATTTCATGTATTAGTGCCTTGCTCCCATTAAACACTATTGATTATACAACCATCCTAAACTTCAATACTACATTTTAAATCTACGTAATTAGTAAAGTAAAACTGCCAGAGTCATTACCTGTAGAATTGACTTGAATAACCTTAAAGTACCAAACACATAATGTAAAAAAATATGAAATTACATGTTGCTGTCACGGCCGTATTGCAGGTTAGAACCAAACGCGTACATTTTTATGATAGCAAAGTGAATTCATTCAAACAAACGCGAACTATCCACAAAAAACAACGGGGCTATATAAGCAACAAAACTTATACCTAAACGTAAAACAAACTGTGAATTAACTTACTCAACGAACATGTAGCGTATCCACAGTACAACTAATAAAACAAACAAAAATGACAGCAACCACTAACCAAGGCATAGGCACAAACAATAAACCACACCGAGTGTGGACAAGGACTAAGCTTAAATGGGCTCCCCAATCAGAGACAACTGACAACTGCTGTTTCTGATTGGGGAGCCCTGAACACCAGCATAGAGGTGCCTAGAGGCACCTCCACACGGCACGTCCTGGCTGTGAGCCCGAGGCACAAAAGATGGCCAGGGGCCCCCAGCCAGGACGTGACAGTTGCACTTATACGGTTTACTTCTGCTCAACACTTTATCAATTCTAGTGATTGTACCTGACTGGTAGATAGAATGAACTGGTTACTGATGATATAGGTCTTGTCTGTGAATATCTCTGGCTTCTCCATCTTCATTTCCCGTGCAATCTCTCTTAGTCCTAATAAGTGATTGTCAATGGCCATCCCTTTAACTGCCTGAAAATGAAGGTGGATCAGACTATTATCCTGTACTGCAAACCTGTAATATTGTCTTATGCCACTCAAGAAATTGCTCAAGGTTGGGAAAATATATTTTCCTGACAATAAGATCAACAGAAATGTTGTCCTTTATAACCATATCCATATCCTGAAGCATTGTAAAATGTAAAATAATAATTAGTTAATCTTACCAGGGTAGTATATTTTGTCTGGGCATTGATGGCACCTACGAGTTTCTTCATCTTTTCAGTGTCCTACAGAAATCAATTGTGGTGTCAATGTGAATAATAACCAATAATATTTCTATTATATAATATTTATTTGTAAGTTTGGTTAAAAAATGCTGTATTGAGGTGCAGGGCTAATTTAAGTGATCTGCACACCCAATTAGAATGGATGTATATTTGAGCTCAGAAAACAAGTGCCTATATTGTTTCCTATACATTTCAATCAATAAATCAACCTTCTTTAGATTCGAGACCTTAGTTTGGATTTTAAAGTAACATTTAAAAAGACAGCAATGCCTCAAATACAATAGAGAAACCAGAAAACAGGAATAGATTAGGTACATTAAAAAATTGTTTCCCATCTGTCATTGCTTTTGCAAAATCCAGGGCTTCAGGAGTGGCTGATCGGATGTTCTCCACTCTGCCTTTCTGGTACTGACGTATTGAAGCACTCTCATAGGTGGGCACCGTCTTGCCATGACACCTGTAGAAACACAACCTCAGCTGAGAACTGTTGAGGGTTTTTATTGCTAATCATTATCTGCATTGCCTGCTTTCAGCAATGTAACTGTCTGTTTGGGTCATATTCCCCCAGTGCCAATGGCCTCTTGAGGGATTCTGGGATCCTCAGTGACAGAAGGAACCAAAATGCAGGTTTGCCAAATCAAACAAGGTTTTATTTGCACCTTGACAAAAAGCAACTAATGCGTACTCTACCCAAGTAAAATAAACATGTGCAATGCACGAGAGAGACAAGTAAGCACAATGCAGCCCAGTGCGTGAAGCAAGCAACAGATGACAATAACGAACGCAGAGACAAGACACATGAGGGCTTATATACCTAGTCAATTGGAATCAGCTGAAAGGAATCAGGGAGGGATGCATTACAGGAAATGGGAAACAGGACAAACATGAACGACGATGCCTAAAAGGCCGGCGACGTGGAACGCCAACAGAGGAGAGCCTGGTGCTAGGTGGAGATGTGAGAGATACCCATGTATTAACAGAGTGTCACCATAGTGACTATGGATGCCTTCCTCACGGGTGGGGGACTATGAAGGATAGTCAAGGTTGGGGGGTTAGCTACCTGGCTGGAGCTTCAGGCTATTTTTCTAGCCCTTCAGCGGTTCCCATGCTCGCTGTCTAGACCAGTTCAGTTGGAGAGTCTGTCCCTACTTCTTGTTGTGCCCCGCTGGCCCAAGAAGTCTTGCATTCCAGTGTGTTTTTGCTCAATTGACATCCTTTGTGTCTGCTATTTTGGCAGGGCTTGTTGTCCCAGGACCACAGTCGTATTGGGTTAAGGTTAGGGTTGGACCTGTGGGTTTGGCCCCTCCCGGGCCATGGTTAGACCTTGAACACATCTGTTGTTCCCTTTCCGGATCTGGCCTGTGATCTGTTCTGGCCTCTCTGGGCTTGGAAGCAGTTGTTGTGTGTCCCACTTTATGACACCCTTTCAGGTACTCTTCCAACAGTCAACTGCCTCGGTTGTGGAGCGTGCTAATCTCTTGGACAGAGGTCTTCCCATATTCATTGCTGTGACAACTCAGGCTCCATCAACAAGGGCTCTGTTTGCATACAGTTATTTGAAAAGTTTAGGAAACCCCACATACTGTGTTTTTCTGTCCGCACCATAGCACCAAAACAAATTCCTTGTATGTGTTAAAGTACTTGGTAATAAAGCTGATTCAGATTTTGTAATATTTAGTTATTTTTTAAGAAATATATAATTTAAATAAATTATATGATGAATAAAATATAATTGTTTTTAGTTCAATTACATTACCTTTATCTATACATATTGTTTAAAAGAATAATGTCCATATTTCCTAAAAAATAAGTGTGTCCTATTTTTTTCACATGACTATATATATCATGTATATTTGAGGGCCTATAACTCCTGGTGTCGGAGCAAGGGTGTTCCTGCACTTTACAGATTTGTGGCAGATGTGCTTGCTTCCTGCTTGAGCTTTTGGAGTAGGGCCACTATTAAGATTTTTCTGTCTTTCATTTTGGCTTTCATGATTAGGCAATTGTTTGTGTCGTTTTAAGGCCAAACGAGTGGCAGGGCTTTTTCTGCACAACATCTTTTATACTGGGTTACGGATGCCATTTTGATTGCTTATTGAAGAACCTTTTCAGCTTGAGGGGATGGATGGCCTGGCAGCCATTGTTAAGTTGTGGGGCTCATTTTTTGGGGGGGAGGGTTGCCTCAGGCCTTCACCTCATTTTTCAGACTCTCCAGGATAGAGGCAGTGTGTATTGTGTGACACTGAAGTGACAGACCGAAAAGGAATCCTGGGTAATATCTGTAACCTACGTTCCTTTAGGGACGGAATGAGGTGCCATACTTTTGGGCCCCATGCCAGTCGAGTCGCAGTGAAGAGCAGTTCTGAAATCAGAGAATACAGGGGTAGCATGTGGTTTCATAGCATAGCAGGTGGGGCTCTATGCTGCAACACACCTTGTTGGGTTTTATCCGGCAAAAATAGAATTGTTTCCAGGAATGCACATGGCACATGTGCATCCCTATTGTGGAAAATGTGTTCTCTGGCTTACAACCGCCTTTCTGATTCATCCAAAAGGTGTTCAGTGGGATTGAGGTCAGGGCTCTGTGCTGCCCACTCCAGCACCCAACACACAGTTCTTGTGCTGTCGTTGCTTCCAGAGGCCCCACTCTGTGAGTTTGCATGGTCTACCACTTTGTGGCTGGGCTGTTGTTGGTCCTAGATGCTTCCACTTCACAATTATAGCCCTTGAAGTTCACCGTGGCAGATCTAGTGGGCAGAAC
This sequence comes from Novumbra hubbsi, assembly GCA_016801125.1. Lineage (NCBI taxonomy): Eukaryota > Metazoa > Chordata > Actinopteri > Esociformes > Umbridae > Novumbra > Novumbra hubbsi. Next base: position 17,556 of record JACXGK010009334.1, read on the forward strand.
TTTCCCAAACGACTTGTGGCAATGGTGGCATCCTATGAGAGTGCCACGTTTAAAGTCACTGACTCCTATGATCCATTGTACTGCCAATGATTGTCTATGGAGATTTCCTGGCTATGTACTGGAGTTTAAGCATATGTGGTCAATGGGTGTGGCTGAAACACCTTAACTCAATAATTAGTATTGGTGTCTACATACAGTTCTTTTGGCCATTTACTGTACATGTGTTTTAGACTGCCTACATTTCTTTTTGTTATGTTTTAGTTATGGGTTTGCAGTTACCTAGTTAAACACAAATATGACTTTTTAATGACTTTGTTCAAAATACCTGTAATAGCCCAGCTGTAGAGCTACCTGGATGAAAGCATCTGGACTCATCTTCTGCTTTTTCACAAACTCTTTCCCGTAAGCGTAAAAGGTATGCACCGTCATGTCAAGATTCTTCACATGCCTTAAAGATACATAATATTAGCTATATTAATATATTTCATGGCCTCAGTTGGTCTAGCCCTCTAAGCCGCTGTTTACAGTTGCAGTGTTCTAATCCAATCTACAGCTCTTTGAGCAAAAACAAATTCCTCTGACTTTCCTCACACCACTTCTCTGTCCTAAATTTAGTTTAGATGTTACAATCCCAATTCCCCCCAAAATATGAAAACCAGAATGCAATGGTGTGCAAATAATTTAAATCTTTAATAAATATTAAATAATAGGGTTAGGGTTAAAAATATAACAAAAAATAAAAAATAACACCTGAAATGTTGAAAAATGAAAGCCCACATTGAGTTTGATGCCAGCATGCTTCAAATAAGTTGAGACAGAGGCAACAATAGACTGGAAGAATCGTGTAATGCTAAACCAAGAAACCTGATTGGGTAAAAAGAACATCCCAGAGAAGATGAGCCTTTTAGAGGTAAAGATGGGGAGGAGTTCACCACTGCCTGAAAGACTGCACATGCAACTATTGCAACAATTTAAGAATAACATTTCTCAATGTAAAATTGCAAATAGTTTGGGGATCTCATCTACAGTGCATAATATCATCATAATATTCTGAGAATCCAGAGAAATCTCTGTATGCAAGGGCCAAAACAACTAATGGCCGTGATCTTCGGGGCCTCATATGGCAATGCATTGAAAACAGACATGATTCCATAGTGGAAATCACTGCATGGGATCAGGAACATTTACAAAAAACATTGTCTGTTAACACAGCATGTCGCTGCATCCACAAATGCAAGTTAAAACTCTACCACGGAAAGAAGAAACCAGATATAAACAAGATCCAGAGTTCTTTTAAGGTGGACTAAGGCGAAGTGGAAAACTGTCCTTCGATCAGACGTATGAACATTTCAAATTATTTTTAGGAAACATGGACAGCTTGTCCATCGGACAAAAGAGCCAGCATCTGTGATAGTAAGGGGGTGCATTCATGCACAAGGCATGGGTGACTTGCACATCTGTGATGGCGCCATTAATGCAGGACAATATCTACAGCATTTAGATCAACATACGCTGCCATCCAGACATCGTCTTTTTCAAAGAAGGCCTTGCTTATTTCAGCAAAACAATGCCAAACCATATTCTGCACGTAATTACAACATCTTTAGGAAGAGGCCTGCCTGCAGTCCAGACTTGTGGCCCACTGACATTTTCTTTTGCATTATGAAATAAAATCTACAACACAGGAGACCCCAAATTGTTGAGCAGCTGAAATCCTATATCAAGCAACAATGGGAAAACATTACATTTTCAAAACTACAGCATTTGGTCTCCTTAGATCCCAAACGCTTACAGGGTACTTCTAAAAAAAGAGGTGATGCACCACAGTGGTAAACATGCCCCTGTCCCAACGTTTGTGAAAAGTGTTGCTGGCATTACATTCGAAATGGTCATTTATTTCTCCAAAAACAATAACTTTTTTTCAGTTTCAACATCTAATTTGTTTTATTTGTACTATTTCTAAGTAAATATAGGAATAAATTATTTGCATTTATTAGCATTTTATGCAGCATCCCAATTTTTGGGGAAAGGGTTGTAATATATGACCTATAAGAATCCATTAAATGTAAACAGATTTTGGTAAAGGGTAAAGGTTTAGACACAAGCCGTACATGATTTGGACATGTATGTGTTCCATTATGTATATTTAACTAAATGTATCAGAGACAGATGACAGAAACAACTATTGGCCGTGACATACTTCTGGAGTTGCTCAGTAGACTGTGCAAGGAATATATGGATGTCGGGAGAGCATTTCCAGCTCAGTCTGCGTGGGGCAGGGAGGGCAGTCTCACTGGCTGCCCTCACCAATGGAGAGGGGAAGCCATGCCTGTGGACATGTAAAGGAGACACATTAAACAAATCTTAAGTTACCGGGAATGTAACTCCGGTTATATGAGTGGAGCGTAGCCCCCTAGAGGCGTAGCTCTAGCGGTTACCCATACCCATGCCGCATAGCGGCCCAGCTTGAAAACAAAATGTACTAGCTCAACCAATCGGGGCAAACCTGCCCCTATATCTTGAGCGTCTGCCCTTCATACCCCGTCCCGTTTTTCTTCAGCGAGAATGAACGGGGACCGGTCAGGGCATAATGTCTAGGGGGCTACGCTCCACTCATATAACCGGAGTTACATTCCCGGT
>JACXGK010009335.1:8602-20319 GCA_016801125.1 Novumbra hubbsi
GGGGGGGGGGGGGGGGGGGGGGGGGGGGGGGGGGGGGGGGGGGGCTCGGCGTGGAGGCAGGGTCGTAAGGGGCAGGGTCACTTTGGGAAAAGCACCAACCTGGCATACCAGGTCTAAATAAGTCCCTGGTTAGAGGGTTGTGATGAAAAACAGGAGTAGAATTGACTTCAAGGATCAGAGTTTAGTTTGTGAGCGCAGCATGTTTAATTCAATTTACCAACAGTCAATTTGATGAAGCTTCCTTTTGGAGATGGACATTTAATGTCAGCCTCATTTATGGATAGAATGCCCTTTAAAACAGTTATCAGACCTCAAAAAGGGGAAACTAAGGAACGCCCCAAACAGCGATACTTCCCCCGTGTCATTATATTTTTGAAGAGGAAACATTGATATACTATTCTTTATATTAACCATGAGTCTAATAAAAGCTCAAGTTTTGAAACCTGTTCCTTTGTTATTTCGCAACATGTTTACTCATGAAGCTGCCTAGGACTGAATGTTAAAGAGTGACATTTACTATACTACAGACACCTAAAGCTTTGCAACGTTCATCTAGTCAAGTTGCTATGTAACCAGAGAACTAACTAATATTTAGTGTTTACTTGACTAGCTAGAACTACTTATCAATACAGCCATCAATACCATAACATAGATAACGTTAGTTTACGCATCGCTGAAACGTGAAATTTCGTTTCAGAATAATACAAAGCCACAGAGATCGCAAAGTGTCATATGTACACCGAGGACAATCCTTCATTGGCTTAGTTCCTAGAACAAACCACGGGCCGGCAAGAAAAACATAAAGCTAGCTTGGGATGTACCTACCTAGCTAACTTTAACCTTCTACCACGTAGCCTGCTAGCTATTGTAAATAGCTAAGTACTGTAGTGATTGCAACAGAAACTTACTAGGTTAAGGGGACTGTCCACAACCTCCATATTCTTCACCGGTTGACACGACATGAAACGTATTGTAGTCCCTCAAAGACAGTCATCGGCGCTTGTGTTTTATTCCCGTACCAGAAATGCCGGTTAAGACGGGCTGCTAAAATGATAAAAAATTACAAAATATACAGGACCGCTAGCTAGCTATCTGACAGCCAGCTTTTTTTTTTGCTGAACAACGCCAAAATAACGTAGTGACGTTGCAATATTTTCCGCGTTGTTTCTTAACTTCCGTTCTGGGCAGCTGCAATCAAACATATCAGCACTAGAGGGAACCCGTGATTCATTAACCGGTGGCCTAGCACAGCAACAAAAAATTACTAACACGCCAACTAATGTGGTATATAATGTAATGTTAATGTATTTTGTATTGGCATTTTCTTATTACTCTTTATCACAATCGCTAACCATTTGATAATGGCTTTATGAACAGTATAAACAATACCATTTCGCAAAGCTCCACAATCCACCTGTTCACACAAATTTCAGTCAGTGTTTTTTGCGAAACCCTTCACAATGCTCTCTTTTGTATCACACAGCCCCCAAACCCAGGTAATTGCATTTGTAACACGAAACACACAGTTGATGAGGTCTATACGTTGAAAAGGAACATTTGTTGACAAGACATAAGTCAAGACAAGCTGTCACCAGATCAAACTGGATCACAGTACAATACAGTAGATTACTGTATATCATAGATATATCATTACTGTATATCACCGTTACAAGTAGAATACAGTAGACCACTTTCCAATAGAGTAAATAAAGGTAGATTACAGTCTAATACAGTGGATCACAGTATTGTAAAGTACAGTACAATTTATTGTACTTTACACTTCTCTACTTCAGTGTAAGTTACTAAACTAAACAGTGCATTACTGTACTGAAATAAACTCTACTATATTGTACTGTACATTACTGAATAAACTGTAGTAAAATAACTCAACGCAGAACTCCACTGAAATACACTCTAATCTGTTATTCAGAAAAGTACTCCACCTTGCCATATTCTACTGTGCTCCACTGTACTGAACTATACTTTAGTGTAACTGTACTGTAGTGTAACTGTACTGTTTAAACTTGTGAAACGTTGCAAAAACCAGGGCTTCCCAAAGATTTTGTATAACTGACAAATCTGTCGGACAATGTTGTATTAGGTATTTCAGTCTGGAGAAAGTTTGTTTTGAGGTGACTACAAAGTATCGTAAATGTTTCGGGAAGTTGAGTAGATAAAACACTTCCTTGGGACCTCTGCTCGATCAAGAACTTCATCATTGATGATGACCATTGTTCCCCCCAGTCATATTAATGACTTGGTCCACGCTATTCAAAGGCCTGTGGTCCAGTGAGTGAAAATGAAAACATGATGCGGTTCCTCAAAACAATCACGCTGCACATTTGAAGAAATGTAGACATCTAAAAATAGAAAAGATGCTCCAATCCGGAGCAAGGGCGGTAGGGTTTTACGTATGTAGTTTCCTTGCAATGTGAAATAGTGCATGCTGATCCTGGTTTATGTGGGCGCGTTCACTTTCATAAGGCCGCTGGAAAAACCCCTTGGGCAGGGAGTGGTGTTTTGGGGCGGGGGTGGGGGTTTGGCCCAGAAGAGGTGTTTTAGCGGCTGGAGGCAGAGGGTTTCAGTGTTGTGATACTGCTGATGTTGTGGTGGATGTCAACCCCGGGTTTCAAGAGTCTTCAGCCAGCTACATTCCCACTGGAGCTGCCTGAATGCTTACAGGCTCCATGAAGGACTATTGGTGCTCACAGGCTCCATGAAGGACTATTGGTGCTCACAGGCTCCATGAAGGACTATTGGTGCTCACAGGCTCCATGAAGGACTATTGGTGCTCACAGGCTCCATGAAGGACTATTGTTGCTCACAGGCTCCATGAAGGACTATTGGTGCTCACAGACTCCATGAAGGACTATTGGTGCTCACAGGCTCCATGAAGGACTATTGGTGCTCACAGGCTCCATGAAGGACTATTGGTGCTCACAGGCTCCATGAAGGACTATTGGTGCTCACAGACTCCACGAAGGATTATTGGGATCTCTAACTACCTTCGTGTTATATTCTGTGGCTACGATTCATTCTCCTACCCCAATGGCACCCGTGTATCTTCATTTATCATGATCTCAGCCACTAACTAACACATTTTGTTTCAGGCGCAACTGTGTGTGTGTGTGTGTATATGTCACACTGTTTCTTACTGTTCCTCACAGCCTCAGAGACAGAAACATTCTGATTCAGTGGGTGTCCTGGTCCCTTTGTACAACCCCCCCCCCCCCGCTCCACTATAACACACAGATTGATTCATAAACCATTGAAACCAATCTTTTCATGAGGAAGAGTGAGTCTGTCAGATAGTGCTGTCGTTGTTCTCAGTCCTGAGGTACTGTAGTCTGGCGGCCTAGTCCTCTCAGACCAAAGTCTTCTCCTGACCTCCTGCTCATAAAGGACATCAAACCCTATGAGATCTCCACTGGATGTCACTGAAATGACTATGAAGATCTAAAATCTGTGAAAGTGACTGAGGCTGCCTCCCAACACACACACTACGCCCTCCCCAGTGGACTAAAAAAAGGCCGATGCCACTTGGGACCGTCCTTCCTCAGATACGTGATCCCCCGAGATCACAGAAACCCAATAGAATGGATTCCATTACCATGGCCTAGACCCGTCGGTCTACCAAAGGGGAGCTGCTCTGTATCACGGTGGCGGGGCGGAAGAGGAGGAGTGGGACTCAGGAGGCGGAGCTCTCCCATCCGGTCCTCCCCTCAACCACCCGCACAGACAGAAAGCTCCCCGGTCCCGGTCGCCCCGTGTCCAGCTGTCCGAGCCCTGAGGACACCGGGGCGACGGTGGAATGTGAGTGTAGGAGGGAGGCCCGTGATGTGTCTTTCACCTGCGTGAAGGCTGAAAGGCCTGAGAGGCTGTGTCGAGCCAGCTGCTCCCCCAGGCAGTGGCCCTCTGGGAGGCCCTCCGGGACAGAGCTCCCCTGCCCACTCCTCCGGCCCCCCTCTCCTGCGGGATTCTGCAGGCTGGGCGTTTTCAGGCCTGGCATATCCGACTAGGTTCCTGTGTGTGTATTGGGAGAGCCCACATAGCCTCCCACACACGGCCAGTTCTCCAAAGGCCCAGGGGGGCTGGCAGGACCTTTCAGGACACAATGGACCCCCCCCCTCCCCTCGGGGGCCCGATGTGCTAAACACAAATATGTCTTTCTTCCAGCTACACATGTTAGGCCATCGGACAGTTCCTTCCACCCGACCCTGTCAGATGCCCCCCCCCCGCCCCCCCTCACAGCTTCCGCTGGGCCAGGATACGTTTACGTCGTGAGAAACACCGGCAGTGGCTCCCGACGAGCTGCACACCAGGACCGCGTCTTCTGGGTTGTCATCGTGTTGCGGCTGCGGTGAGCAGGGTTTTATGTTGCCACAGCGGTGACACCGCGTCGGTCTGGATTGTCCGTGAATAACGCTGTGATTTCCTCGGTTCACTTAGGAGACGTGGCCACAGCTCACTCCGGAGGGGAGACTTCACGCTAAAGCAGCACCGGTGCTTTGAGTCAGGCAGGCAATCAGCAGATGTTGGTGGACAGATATTAATGACTAGCGTGAACTCGGAGGCCAAAGGTATCTAAACTTAACATAGCAGTTTAAAATAGTGGGACCTCTGTAGACCCAGGGTCAAAATGTGACCTTACAATGAGAGTATTCTGTGCTCGGGTTAATTGAGCAGTTCAGTGACAAAAAACTCTGGGGCCCATCGGTTTCCCAGTGGTGTGACTGTAACATGGCCTGCGTTCCCCGCTGTTCAAAAGTAGTTCAACTTCAGAAGCAGTAAAACTCCAAGGTTGATACAGCCTGAATTTAAAACCCTATAAAAATTTAGAGCCGCCTATTTTTTTTTATTTTTTATAATTTAATGGAATGAAGTTAATGCCATAGGAAATATATTTGAGATCAGATGAAGACGTGATAATGACTTGGTAAATGGCCTTTGCATGTGAATGCTTCCAGCTGTGAGATATTCACCAAGCAGATCTATTATTGCTTCCATAACTCTCCCCAGATGTAATGGGAATGGATGTACAGAAATGTGAATAATCAGATGTTCTGTCCTGACTGCCTTTCATCAGTCTTTTTAAACAGAAATAAATATTATTCTCCACGTCTATATGCTCCGTAGAGTGTGCCCCATCATCCATGTCATGTGGAGTTAGGGTTCAGTGGAATTAGGATTTAGTATTCCTTTCACACAGTAGGTCTTGTTTGTAGCAGGGAAAGGGTCAATTCAGGAACTGCACTGACATACCAGGTCACTTAGTCATTTTCAAGTCATGTTTGGATGTTTCGACACGTATAAATACCTGTACAAACCGTATTTTGAAACATGAATATCATGCAGAAGCTGTCCACAGTCTGCACTGTCAATCCCGTTATCAGAGTTAGCGTAAGCCTTCACCCTGATTCCACAGTCATTTACTGGCACCCTATCCTGTGTGGACTATGATGAAAAGTAGTGCACTAGCCAGGGGTATATGGTGCTGTTCAGAACGTGGCTGTGTGTGGTTGTGATCTGGCGTCTACCGTAAGATCTTGACAACGTGGGCTGTTTCTCAACAGCGTCGATTCAGAACGGGTTTCCTTTCCTCTGATCCTCTCTTCTAAAGTCATTACATCCTGGAGAGGTTCTGGGCTGTTGTTAATCTCCTCTATTGTCTTGAAAGACACATTTTTTTCCTGTAAATTATTTGAGTGGGTAGCACTGTAACATAACTCTATTGTTTAATCTGGCTATTCATTCCCACACAACAATGTTTTAGGATTTCTGCGGTGGCTGAGATTATGGCAGGCAGAATTACTGAACAGATATCCAATAAAGGGTATGAATCAAGTAAAAATATACATTGAACAATGGGCAAATTGTTCTTAATAGTTTACGTATACCAGCTAAATTTGTTTAATAAATCCTTAGTGTGTTATCAAAGCCTAACAGCTGGTTTGGGGAATTAATAACCTTGTATGCAGAACACAAATGATGCTGGATGTGAAAGATTTTAGCTGGCATGTATCAATGACGCAGATGAAGGGATGGAGTACCCAAATTACTGACAGAGAGGTTCTGTGCAAAACAATCCTCTTGAGCTAAGAGACAAAGGGGGTGTGGAGGGGCTAGAGAGGGACAGAGGGAGAGAAAGAGAGGATAGAGACGGAGAAGGACCAGATAGTGAGACAAAGAGCAGGGGTAGAGAGAGAGAGAGGGAGAGAGAGAGGGAGAGAGAGAGGGAGAGAGAGAGGGAGAGAGTAAGAGAGAATGTGTGGGTTGAGCTCAGGGACATCCCACCGAATTACAGGTGGAGAGGCTCCTCTCTTTCTTTCCACTCCTCTTCTCCTCTCCTCCGCCTCCTCTGGTCCCAGTGTTTGGTCAGTGCTGAGGAGCGGAGAAGAGGAAGGCCTTCCCCATTGTTACGCTCCTGAGGGATTTTGACTCTGCGTTAGTTCTGACTCGAATGTGAGTCTACATAGTGTATCTAAAGCACTATAGTGTATTTGACCCTAGAGGGACTCTGACTTCATAGTGATTCAGCCTCCATAGTGATTCTGACTCAAAAGTGATTCTGACTCCATTGTGATTCTGACTCTGAAGCGACTCAGACTCCAAAGAGAATTTGACTCCAAAAGAGTCTCTGACTCCGGAAGGATTTTAACCCTAGAGTGTCTTTAAACATACTCATGTGTTGTAAACTCCATTCACAGTCAGCTTGATGGACCCAATCCACATAGAAGAGATGCGCAAACTGTCTTCTGTAGCAGAGTCGTGGGGCAGTGTGGGGCAATCAGTCGGTGGAGGAAGCGGTGCTTGCTTAACAGGGACACGTCCCCAACATCACCGATGACAGGTCGAATATTAAATCACCCCCCCCCTGGCCTCTGGCCTCCACAGTAGGCTCAGTCGCCAACCTTGCCTCGCCCTGAGGACTCAAATTGGACCGTCCCCCTGGTTGAGACACGGTGGCGAGTTCACCTTCCATCCGACCGGGGGTGATTGTGTGTCGGCATCTGAGTACACAAACACCACGCGTGATTGTGTTATCCGGTGCGTAATGACGCTTGTGAGCTCACATTTCTTCCGAATAAAATTGAGCGGAAACAATAGCTGGGCCCGGGTCGCTCTAATGGCGTTAAATGCTAGCAGGAAGGTGCTGTGGGAGGGAGCGCCAGTCACTGAAGTCTTTCACTTAGTTTCAGATGAGTGGGAGGGGAAAGACATTAGGACTCGTTACCAGCTCACATTTAGAACCAGGAGAGTTGCTAATGTCACCGCTCCGGAGTTGGAGGAGATTAGAACCGACTGAGTCAACGTCAGGGTGCTAATACCGGTTTAATTGAATGGCATTCAGTTGCACCGACGGCAGTCTGGTTAACATCAGGTTCTGGTTGTTTGGGTTGAGGGTGGAGTGTGGTGACAGAAATATAGACCTGCTAACAGGCTAACGAGAAGAAGACTTTGTCAAATGAACTCACTGGAGATGGTTATATGGGTTTGTAATATTAATCAATTGGTCTCTTATTGGTCTCTTTAAAACACAGCATAAACGCGGGGGGGAATGTTTTTTATACCTGCCACCTTATCTTAAACCGAAACAACTACTACAGACAAAAACCTCAGCTAGAAGCACCTTACGATCACGTTAATGTGTCTATTTTAATTATAAAGCTCCTTTAACGCGTCTCATTTAGCCAGCCTGTCCTCATGAATAAGGAAGCACATTACCTAGCACCTGCGTCCTCACATTAAACAGAGAATTATAGCATTTATTGGATTTCTGCCGTCACAGGAGAACTGCGGAAATCCACAGCATTTGCATGAAAGAATCTGATACAGCTTTTTGTACTTTGGTACTTCACTGTCTTAATTGGAGAAGAATGAAGCTCCGAGAAACAAAACATTATTACTGGATAAAGTACTTTACAACAGGGTAAAATGATATTTAATTACATGTCCCAAGTGCTTTCCAAATGGCACCTTATTGACTGTACTGTGCATCACTTCTGACCAGGGCTTGGTCTAAAGCAGTGTACGCTATGTAGGGAAAAGGTCACTGTTTAGGACTCAAGCATGTATTGTCTAATCTTTCTCATGACACTCCAATTAAACAAGGAAGGCAGGGTAAGATTCCAGCAGATCATCAGCTCAGTACGGATGTTTCCCTGAAGTTTACATAATATCAGACATTATCAAATGAATTGTCATTGGTTGATGAACGACAGGAGGAGGTAATAAGCAATATTAAAAAATCACAAACGACTCTGTCCATCTTTATGTTCCCAATATGAGGGAAGAATTTGCTCTGAAATTAGAAGTTGACATCCGCTATATTCTGCTGGATGGCCGTTACTGAGCCACTCAGAATGCTTCGTTTTGCTAATATTTAGATTAGTGGTAAATTCATCAAACTCTAATGATATTTCCATCGTTAGCTGTAATAATAAAAGGGTCTGCAGTTAATCTAAATGTGCTCATGTTGTTAATATATCCCGCTATGCTTCAAAACTCCACAGCTCTGAGATGTCAAACTGTATTTATGCATCTCAGAACCCTAGCAGACACATCTCAATCACAATCAGGGAGAATATGTGTGTGTATGTGTGTGTGTATGGGTGTGTGCATTTTTCTCCTATCTGTTGCCGTCTATTTTAATATTCCTTGCCAGACGTTCAGGCCTGTTCGAAACCCTTTCTCAGCTCTAGGAATCTTTATTGATGTTTCAATAGGGACAATTGTAGCAATACCATTTTCGTTAAATTCTATTAAAGCCTTACAACATTCATTCAGCCTGACAATACTTCTCCTGCTAATGGTTCAGCTGATAGGAAATGTATTCAATTTCTCCTCTGGTGTTGTCACATTCATTTCTCCTCTGATGTTGTCACATTCATTTCCTACTTTCTCATTCTTCTCTTGGGTGCGTCCCAAAGGCCACACGATTCCCTCAAGTGCCCTGGTCCAAAGTACTGCAATATGAAGGGAATAGGGAAACATTTGAGACCCAGCCCCATCCATCATGGCATTAAAGACCCAGCCAAGCAGGATTCATGGTAAGATATGACGCTGGGTATTGCCCATGGCGTGTAACTACTTAGAGACTCATATCATGACCATCCTACCGACCAATCAAACTCGCACCCGTCAGCTTGAAAATTATTTCATACCAAAAGCGGATACAGTTTAAAGTTGTGGCTTCTTAAAACACTTAATTATTTATAAAACAAATGTCATTCAAAGTAAGATATTTTCAGTCATGCAATGTTACTGAAACCATATTAAATGTGATCCCAAACTATATTGGGTCTGCAGCCGGTCTTCTAAGGAAATATCAGTGGAATATCAGACGAGCAAAGGATGAAAATGTACAGTAATATTTCCATAATAATTCCAAATTGTACTGGGATGCTTGCATTTCCCGCTTTGCTGGAAGATCTCCACATGGACCAGATGATGGAGTTAGGATGGTATGTGTTCCTTCTCCGTCTTTATGTGAACGTGAACGGGCACACACCCTGTCCCGAGCCTGTCTCCGTGAAGAAAGACGGATGTCTTTGCTGCCTGTTCGTCTTGTCCCGTAAACGCTAAGCCACGGGATCAATATCCTGTCGTCATAAGTTATCACTCACTGATCAATGCTAAGGTTAACTATGTAGCCCGACGATATTGATCCGTCCGCTGTCTTCTGGCAACTTTCCTGGTGAAAATACAGTTTTCATCCCCTAGTAAATACACCCAACGGTGCGTTTATTTGGTCAATGAAATAGAAATAATATTCTGAAAACCGCCTGCCTCTCCCTGACGTAGGCTGGCTGCGAGTGCTAGTTGGAACTAGAAAAGTCTGACATTTCTAACTAGTGCTCGTGCTCCGTTCAGTGGCTAACACGTGAATTAGCATTAGCCCAAGGATTAGCCGTTTCACAAATCTCCGAAGTAACACTTAAACCAGTCGAGTTCCCTGGCAAGATGACAGACAGGAAACAGTTCCCTGGCAAGATGACAGACAGGAAACAGACGCCGCAGCCGATTCCCTCCGTCATCAGTGTTCTTGTCTGCTGCCAGTTCTCACCCTTCATGGTTGGACACACAGAAATGCTCACACATGGTTGGACACATCCACACAGAAATGCACACACACACAGGTGCACGTACGCACAAGTTGGCTTAGCTATCTGAGTGGGCAGACCAAAGTTGATTCAGAAAATCATGCTTTTACTAAGCCTTACAATAAACCCAAACATAACCTCATTAACTAAAATGTATGTCTAAGCTTACCCTTAACTTAACCTAACCCTTAACCTAACCCTTAACTTAACCTTTAACCTTTAACCTAAACCTTAACATAACCCTTAACCTAACTCTTAACTTAACCCTTAACTTAACCCTTAACTTAACTCTTAACCTTACCCTTAACCTAACCCTTAACTTAACCCTTAACTTAACCTAACCCTAAACCTAACTGGCAAAGCTGTCGTTAAGTCAAAGACTGGCAACTTCAGAGAATTTAGAGTATAAATAGATTTTGTTTTGTTTAACACTTTTTTGTTACTAAATAATTCCATTTGTATTATTTAATAGTGTTGCTGTCATCATTACTACTCTGCAATATGGAAAAACGATACAATACAGAAACACCCCTGAATGAGTCGGTGTGTCCAAACTGTTGTCGGAAGTTAAATAAACAGCCTTTTTCAAAATGGGGACATGAAGAATATTCCCGTCTGTTAACTTGTTCTGATTGAACCAGAGTTTGGAGGCACTTTAGTCCCTGCTATGAAGGTGAGTTAGAAACACACACCGTCGAAATGTCCCCACAAGGAGCAATTGTTCTCGTTTAACTTCCCTTCTTGGCCTTCACGTTGCGGAGCGAAACAAGGGTGTGTTCACAGGTACAGTGCGGTCCGAGTGGATGATTAGCCTGGCCAGTCATCCGAGTGGATGATTAGCCCGGCCAGTCTGGGCCGGGACCACAGGACACCTCGTTGACCAATCAACCTCAGCTCCATCATGGTCATCCCAACCCAACCAGGCCTCCCCACAACAGGCTCTCCCAGCCTGGGTACAGAGACGAAGACGGAGCACCCCTGCGGGCTAATTGACATGGCGCGTAACAAGTTGAGGACATGCACGGCTCAGTGATACAGGGCCCGGCCCTTATCAAATGGCCTGTCCGCTGGGGGAGACTGATGGGCACAGTGGTTCCTCGACGTAAGCAGACTAAGCACAACGTCAGTTCCTGCTCCTGGTTGAACATTAACGGAGGACTACAGAGGGACATCCTGAGGCCTGCAGAGACAGAGGGGGAGGAGGAAAGGGGGAGGAGGAAAGGGGGAGGAGCATGGAGCCATCACAGATGCGTCTCCACACACAGCTCTTTGTGCCACAACACACTACAAGATGGCATCGGGCGTCAGAGAAAATTGCCCTGTCTGTATTTTCTACTGTATCCACCTCATTCAGCCGCAGGGAGGAGCTGTAAGGAGGAGGGGAACGTGTGGGAGGAAGCAGGAAATAAGACAATAAAAGAGTACATTTACTGGGAATAGGTTTTTGGGTCAACTTTAGATCTGTTCTCAACTTTAGATCTGTTCTCAACTTTAGATCTGTTCTCAGCTTTAGATCTGTTCTCAACTTTAGATCTGTTCTCAGCTTTAGATCTGTTCTCAACTTTAGATCTGTTCTCAACTTTAGATCTGTTCTCAGCTTTAGATCTGTTCTCA
>JACXGK010009336.1:0-20175 GCA_016801125.1 Novumbra hubbsi
TGAAGTCCCACACAGACCTCCTCATCGCCGGTTCAGTTGTCCCCTGTGAAGTCCCACACTGACCTCCTCTACGCCGGTTCAGTTGTCCCCTGTGAAGTCCCACACAGACCTCCTCTACGCCGGTTCAGTTGTCCCCTGTGAAGTCCCACACAGACCTCCTCTACGCCGGTTCAGTTGTCCCCTGTGAAGTCCCACACAGACCTCCTCTACGCCGGTTCAGTTGTCCCCTGTGAAGACCTCTACCACCCCCTGTTCCATTGTTTGGAAAGCAGCCTATATTCTATCACCTCACAATAGTCTGACCCAGAATTGCACTCTCACAACCCTTTTCCATCATCTCTTTGTTGAGTATAACGCAACTTGTGAGTCTTACTCAGCGGACATGTAGACCACAGTGGCTTACCCGAAACCGCACATTTTAAGCACGACCTCCTTTTCTTTTGCATTACAATTGTGTAACTCGGTCCAATCTTTCTCAATCACCCCTCTCCGCATCAACAGTAGTCTATCTCTCTTGTGGTTTTCTCCATGCCCCTCCCCCCAGGAGGCTGTGGGATGAGGCCCCTTGGCATCCCGGAGATGGACCTGGGGCCGAGGGAGGGATCGACATTGTCCGACTACGACAGAATGTTACAAGCGTGTCGCTTTTAGGACTGCCGCGTTGTGGTAATGAACGTTCTCCCACCACCCCAGAGCTGACCCGTTTCTCCCTGTGCGTTTGCATCCCTTCTCGCGTGAGCGTTTAAAGGAGCCCGAGACACAGATTCTTCACAGCAGAGACGGACAGCGCTTGACTTTTCTGATGGTGTGTTGTTCCACTGGGTAAACACTATTCAGAAGGGCACCCACCGCCGCTGTAGACGAAGTCCTGAGGGAAAAACACAGGCCGGCGTCCCTGGGCCATAATCACAATCACATACGAGCTCACAAGGCCCTCATTAAAAGCTACTTAGAGGATGAATAGCTAGGGCCACTGCCCCGCGGTCATTTTGTGTACTAGGAGCGAGGAGGAGTTGTGTCCGCAGTTCCTGCCAGCCACCTTGTTTAAGGAGCGAGAACTTTTCCCCTCGTCTGTTCACCCTTCACGCGGTTGTGCAGTGCATGTTCAAATATGTTCTTTGGGATTTTGGAGTCTAGTGGGGATCTTGCCACCGCCGGCTCCTTCCGGTTTAATCCGTCCCAAACGCAGCTCTTGGGCCGCTTCCCGAATTGTACCCTTTCTCTATTCATCACCCTGGGACTTGATCAAAAGTTACACACTTCATTGAATAGTGTGCTATTTAGGGCTCTCGCTGCATGACTTGACGTGTGTGCACTGGCGAATGAGTTACGACTGGGTTATATACATATGCACTTATCTTTAGGATGACTAGCAGGTTGAATGAGTTGTGGCTGAGTGAGAGAGATGTTTAGGATGAGGCTGCATTTCAGGTAGTAGTCAAGCCGGCTCTTATAGCAACCAGCAATTCCAGTGACTGTGACTGAACGTGCAACATGCTTTTGAGTGATTATTGGGGTTTGTAGTCTCTTGTTGCTGGTTGGGCGGTACCGAAGCAATAAAAACCTGTTTACTTTCTCTCTGCGGGACTTCAGCGTTGGGCCACGTGAGTTCCCACTTCCACTGTAATTCGTTTTCTGTTCACACAGTCGGGCACACTGGAGAAATCCTGTGTTTAACGGGGTCTCCTTAAGGGGGAAGAGAGACGACATGTTTGTTTATTGAACATACAATATCCAGTAGCAATAGGAACAATGCACCTTTTGAGATTGCTGTTCAAATTTCAAACGCGCAAAACATGTACATAGGCACTTAGAAACCAACAAACAAACACACACATACATCCAAGTAAAATAAATAATACAAAGGAAAGGGAGCCGGCCAGAGCTAGATAAGGGGGAAGGAAGTAAAAATAACAAGATATGAAAAAATAACACAGACTTAAAATAAACTAAGAAACAATGAAGAGATGTAGTGATGAGTGTTTGATGCTGCGCCATTTGACTGGGTGGTCCTGATCAATCCCCCTGCGGCCTGTGACCTACATCCTGACTAATGCCAGTTAATACCGCTGGTCCAGCGCTGTTGCGTCGCTGTGGCCTGTCCCTTTATCAATCCATTCAGCAACCATCAGCTTCCTCCACCCCACAGAACACCCACAGCTGTCCCTCAGCTTCCTCCACCTCCACCCCACAGAATAGCTACAGCCACATCTGGCCGTCAAGGAAAAAGGCCTCGTGACTTGATACATTTGCTTTTTTTATTTTTATGTCTCGCTTATATTCCAAGTAGCCTAGATTTTTATTTGGCCTCGCACGGTCGCTTGAACCACCTCGATACAGGGTAAAGAGTCCAGCCATTCTTTTTGACCTTTTTAGGCATCACGTTTCCAGCGGCAAGGCCTGTTCCATTTTGTTTTTATTCCGTTGCCTCGTCATCGTCGCTGCATCACGTTGTTGCATTTCCTCTAATGTGTCTTGCTGTGCTGCAGAGTGTCTGGTCCCTGTCTTGTGTGGTGAGACTCGGGGGAACGGAGTGTTCTCTTCCCAGCCCATCAGGTGACAAAATCCCCAAATTGGATCCAAACACATCTCGTTATACCGTGGGCCGGAGAGACAACCCTGATATCTACCAAAGATTCCGGCAAAACCTCTCACCAAAAGGGGGACTAGACTGACTGGTTCTTGTCTCTAACTGTTTTTCTTTGTCTATCTCTCTCCATCCCCAGCCGCTTCCTTTCAGTGTGGACCACGCCGGACAGGCCCATGGGAACAGCAATGCGAACGCCTCTTTCCAATCCTGTCCTTAATTAGAGAAAATGCACAGGATCAGGAGGGAATAAGCAGGAAATACTGGACTTCTCTGACCAGGATTTCTGAAAACCGCTGGGAATTTTGGGAAAGCTACTGTGTTTATTCCATCCTAAACCACGCCCGTGCAAATTGACGGCGCATTGGTCTGTCTGTCTGTCAGCCGGCCACGGTAAAGCGGATGGGGATTTAGTCCATAACTAAGTTGTGGGGAATAAGGAATCTCAGCCTTCATAAAGCTGTCCTGGCATGATGCCTGATTCCCGAGTCAAGAACAACCAAATCCTTTTATCCAAGGTGCTTTGCCTGCAGTGCTTCTAGGGGCCAACCAAGTACAACGAATGAGAGGAGGGGGCGGGGGAATCGCCTGCCTCAGTTTTCCTGCTTACCACCATCCTGATCCCCCCCCCCCTCAATCTGCATTCTGCGACGCGACCTTAGTCCGTGCTGCGCACCAGCCAGCCGCGGCGGTTTGCCCATGTGCCAGCCTTTAAGTTCATGCTATTACCGTAGTGAACAGGTGCCACCCCGTTTGTGCGCACATCCAGCGGGGCATAGCTGAGGCGTTACCGGGGGAGCGTGTGCTCCGGCCGGTCCCTCGGGGGCACTGCGCCGCTGGCTCCAGTGTGTATTCGCAACTGGACGAGCAATTCGCTTCCGCAACATTTCCCGACCTTCCCACTCCTCGGACCCAGCCAAACGGCACCGCGCCGTGCCTTGTCTTAAGTGGGCGTGCGGAGAATAAGTCTTGGGTCCCGGCGAGAAAGAGACAAGAGGGGAGGGGGAGTAATTACGCGGATCTAATTACGTCTGGTGTCTCAATTTAAAGTTTCTGTCATCCTCCATTTATTTCCTGAGGTTGCAGAGTGAACCGTATTATTTTGCTTATTTATGTCTATTCAGAATTTTTTTTTTTCGTCTCCTGTGAGTTCTGCCTCGCTGTGGAGCGGCCCATCTGTGAAGCATTTGCAAAAGTAGAATTTGTCTGACCTCTGCCAGCAAATCCTTTTTTGGTCCAACTTCTCCTCTGGAGATCAGTGGGACTTTTGTGTTTTCAGAATTTCTTCCCCGTTTGATTTATTTATATATATGTTCTCTGTCTCTGGGCTGAGAATACCAAAATGTAATACTGCAATCTCACCCCTGCAGAATCTAGGGGGTTTGTTTTGAAATGAAAATTGCTGGCTTATGAAACAGGGAGAAGAGTGTTTGTGGTAATTTCACAGCCCAGCGATCTAAGCACTTCTTACAGGGGTTGGGGAGGGGGGGGCTGTGATCTTATTGGATTCAGAAAGCCCAGCCAATCACAGGCTTCCGTCTTTACCCCCACTGAGACTGGTGAGAGACCTGGTTTCAACTCATCACTGAAACATGTAATTTTTGACGATCTGAGAGTATTCTGTTCTCAGTGGGGACACTATCTTTCGGTTCCGTCTTCCTGCCTAACCGTCTAGACAGTTGCTCAAGGTTAATCTTTGGTTAAATGCAGCCATGGTGGATTATTTAATGCAGTTATGTAAGCAACCAGGCAGTCACTGGACCGTAGACCGTTCACAGGATAGTTGCTCTGAATGACCTAAATTGATTTTTTGCAAGGCTATTCGTTGAAGGAACCACAGGGCCGCCTCATCTCACATTGGTATAAGCAAGCTAGTTAGTTCCTGGGGCAGTTCCAGGAACGTCTGTATGTGTGTGACGAGATGCTCCTCAGCCTAAACCAAGGTGGCCATTGTCCCAAAAGTAGGCCGATGTTTGGGAACTGCATTCTGCTCTTGGTGGAAGGATTTTGGCGAGATATGACCCCCGCACTGGGCCGCTCCGGCATATCAGCAGGCCCTGTGCCTACCGACCGGGCGGAACGGAGGGAACCTAACCACCTGGGTTTAAAGGAACGGGTGCTGCTCATGAAAAAAAAGAATACTAATAATTACACCGTCACCCAAATGGGCCATTGAGGCACCAGAGAGGGCCAGGGGCAGGTGCTTGGCTGCATGTGGAGCCCTGGTCTCCCTCTGCCATGCTAGGGCCCCCCTTGCTCAGGGCTCCGTGTGTGCTGGGCTGGTTTCTGTGACAGGTGCCATGACGCCATTTGTTTGGCTGGAAAATATGGCTTCATGGCGGGGGACTTGCTGTACTACTGCCAGAGGTTTCACTGGCCAGTCTGGATCACATTAAACGGTCACACAGTGGAGCACTGAAGATGAGTCACTCTGCAGTGACATCCACCTTAAAAAACCAAACCCTGCTACCGTTGGAAAAAAAGTTACCTGTAACACTTTCATCAGTGTATGTGCAAACAAAAAGTCACATGGTGGATCTCGAAGGAAATGTATTAAAGATCAAAATCTCTACGGCACTTTGTGTAATTAGTTGAGAGCTAAAAATGATGTAATCACGGTCAATGGAAACCAATATCGCCAACAAATTGAGGGCTGGATTCAAACGGAACTTTTTGGGGACTGTCTTATCGTTCCCTCTCCAGTGCACTTGGTGTTACATTCATTGGCACCCAAAGAGGTGACTTTGATTCACAATCACTTATGCTTCCCAACTGGACAGAGTGATATCCCATGAAGTTTATTTTACTTTGTGTTATACTGTGAATACGTGTTCCCTTTTAATTTATTTTTGAAAGCCGTGCAACATAGAAGGCTGGTGTGATTGGTTAGCGGCCGGGGAGCTGTGTGATGTGTGTGGTTGGAGGCGGGCCTGTCTAGGTTAGGCCCCTCAGAACCCAACGGCTGCTGTAGCTAACTAGCTGATTCTGCCCACCGAAAACTGCGGTTCATTACTCTTCTGCTAGTGAAGTTTATGCGCTGGTCAGTTGCTTCTGAAGAAAATAGATTTTTTTTTTCCTCAAATATTTCTGTCGCCATTTTCTGTGAGGAAATTAATGTTGGTCCGAGAACACTGCGAGTGGCTTTGTCAGGCCAGGAGATGACTGTGTTCGCACAGCATTTGCTCCAGGCTTTTATCTTTAGAACCCTTGTGCGAGTGAAATAAGGCATGAGAATCAGGTTTTGGCCAATCCATTCCAGATACAACAGAGTTGCTACAAAATGAAACAACGCTCGGAGGGCTTACAGCTTTTGATGAAGCTAGTGACGTGCTGCCGGTACGACTGGGCCTCCCTCATGCCCACAAAGGGCCCTGGGCAATCTGGTCGATGACCACACCCGTCTGCACCCCCCAAGTCTGTCAATCACTCCAGTCACGACCTACAGACCGTTGTTTTCTGCATTGCCACGAAAAGCTCTACAAATTGTGCCCTCCGACCGGCTCTCCGTTTACGCCCTGGCAATGCGCGAGTCTTGCCCCTCGGCGCCATCAATCACGCCGCCGGCCCAGCGGGCAGCAGAATGCACGTGAGGCAGTGCTGTAGCGCCCAAACCGGGTACCGTGTGTTGAACCCTCTTCCGCGCCACCCGGACTCCCCCTCAGGGCACTGGGAGAGCAGATGACCGGGCAGGTTGTACCGGAGGGCTCAAACCCAAACGGTGGCCGAGCTGAACAGGCTGGCGACAGGAGCCCCATGTGTGTACGGTCACCCCCCCCCATTACTCCCTTGCGTGGAGTCTGTCCAGCAGCACCAGTGGGCGCGCGGCACGCGTTTCAGACCGCTCCTTTTATAGCCTCGTGCCTGGATGGCGGTGCCCACCCGTGGATGAGGAAGTGCCGGGGTCATTCGTGAGGCGGGGGTCCGGGGGGGGCGGGGGCGCCGCGCCGGCCAGATTAACTCCCGACTGCTGTTTGGGGTTCTGGCAGACGTGTCGGGCCCTACGCGGAGAGGACCTTAGTTGGGCAGGGTGCGGGTGGACCGCCCGCTGGCTGTCCCCGACCCGTTAGGTTTCCGTCAAGAAGGTTTAATGAAGAGGAATGGTCCGCGTGCGACGGGCTCTCAGCACGTGGGCTGCTTTCGCTGCACCGGAGGGAGGTAGAAAGACTGAACACACAATCGTTTCCTGTGTTGACCGAATTAAAGCTCCCGAAACATCTGCTGTCGCATGGAATGACGTTTTAACGCCGATAAAGCGTCGTCCCTGTTTGCGCGTTTTTGGAAACGTTGGTGTTATTAACATGTGGGAATGTTTCTACTTGTGTTGGAGGGTGTTTTCCCTTTGTTGCATTCAATGAAAGACCGAGGAGGAAAAGAAACATGAACCGAGGTTTGGATTGGACAAAAGTTCCAGTAATTACTTGAATGTTGACTGAGGTCGGATTCCTTATCTTGCCGATACTTAACACGGCTTTGGACACCTTTTATTATTTGTCAGCCAAATGCAGTAAGATGCGAAGAAGGAAATGAGGGCATTTAACACAACAATAACGAAACATGGGTCTTAATTCCTTGAAACATATTTGCAGTGCGCACAGAGATTTCTGCTGTAACTGTTATACCCAGGCTGATTGCCAGTGTGTTCGGGAGGGATCGGATATTGTTGGCTGTAAAATTCACAGACCTTAAGCCCGACTCTTTACTTTTTGTCCATTAGATTTTCTTCCTCTCTGCATAGAAATTGAAAGTGTTTTCTGTCCAGGACATGATTTAAACTCAATTTAATGTGCTAATTGTATCATACTCCCAGTGATCATCAACCAATTGGAACGGGCTCTGATTTTGCAGTGTGTTTTGGGTCTACAAGTGACGCTGCACTAAAGGCCTGCTAGCCGATGACTGTCTCATGTGTTTTCAGTGCCAGGTCTGTATTAGCGCATAAAAGCTTTTTGGCCCGGTGACGATGCTAGATTTTGCCAAGTTGCACTCCACTCTACTTTTCCCAGGGCCCTAAATCACTTAGACGATCGATAGGATTCACTTTGGGCCCTGTTGCATTGCAAACATACGCGAACGCACTTTCACATAAACACACACACACACTAGCGCACACATGCGTTGTGTGCGTAATATATTGACGGCATTGCTGACACTCCCTAGATTTCTTCACCGCAGCTTGTGTTCAGACCCCGCTGATTTCCACATTCAGAGTGCTGGCAGGACAGAATAAAGCCTTTTTAAAGTCTTGCATGTTCTTGAGGCAACAGTTTGAAGCCTTATCGTGGCTCCATAAAGGATTTCGAGAAAGCTGTCGTCTGTCTGTTGGCTCTTAAGGCAGCGCTGTCTGGATTATTTCTCTGTAACTTGTGCTTATTTATCACATGATCTGTAAGACCACAATGGTCCAGATCCATTGCGTGTCCTCAACATCACCTTTTCCATTCATTAATTGCATACAATTTTGTCCCCAGACTTTTCCGGTTACAATGAGCCTAGTGGTTTTCTTGAAGCGTTGTGGGCGGTATGTATTTTCAAATGCTTCTGCCCGGTGTGTGTGTGTGTGTGTGTGTCAGGTACAGTAGATGCTTGAGGAAGATGCGCTGGCTTTAATCCCTTTTTTGCATGTGTGCTGCAGCTGCCTCTGCATGCTTTGGGTAAACAGGATATAATTTTTTTGTGTCACACAAGATGTACTTGGTCCACAGGGCTCTCCTGACATCCACCTCCCCTTTTCCTGGAGCTAGTACGGACCTCCCACAGGTCTCTGCAACTCCCGCTGCTCCAAGCCACGTCACTGAGTGTGCCGATCATGAGCCAATTGGATTAATATTTGTCTCTCGGTTATGGAAGCGCTGTTGCTCATTCACAAGCAAATGAAGTCAAATCGTATTTGTCGTGTGTTTATGTGTAGACGGTGAACAGTGAAAAGCGTACTTAAGAAAAATATAAGTGTGTGTGTGTATAAACACACTGCTTAAAGCAATTAGGGGAACAGCTAAACCACACGTCGGGTCTTGATGATGATGGAAATATATCAGATCTTTACTGTACATTTGTAACTCAGTTGTCAGTGTCAGTGGGGGTTGTCTGGCCTTGTAGACTACATTTCCTTTTGTAGACATCTTGACCCTTTATAGACTACGTTTGGACATACACTAAGATGAGTATACCAAACTGGACAGAAACATACTGTACTAAGCTAACACATGAAATCTGCCTTGACAGTAATTCACATGTAATTTCCGAGTGAAAGGCCGCCAGTTGACTTGTTTTCTAGTCCTCCACTCGTCACTATAAGAGGACATGAGGAGCCTGGGTTTGCCTGGCTCTGCAGTGGAGGAGGTTTTTACCCTGTAAGGCCAGGGTACATGGCACAATGGTGTTTGGGAGCCCCATGCCAGGTCGAGCCCCCTTGGAATGTTTGGTGATGCCAAATGACGCGGGGTCACGTTCTAACACTGTGGGTGGCTTCTTACTTCCATGTGGTGTCACAGGGACGTGCGATACCGTTGCGTTTCACTGCGTGCGCAAAAATCCCGAGTGTGTCACATTGGCAAAGGCTCAGAGGTCATTCACACGCGACCCCGTACGCCCTACTGACCCGTGTTGCGGTCGTTCGTTCACTCCCTGTTGTGTGGACTGGCCTTGCTTGCATTTTATTGTCACATCCTAGTGGGCATGTCAAAGCACTGAGCATATGAACACTGTCCCAGACCCGCGGTCTACTTTCCAACTACTACACAACTGTCTTAATCTCCGGGTGAGAGTTAAATGCGGAGGAAATGCGGCGACTTCCTCCTTTAAGTTGTTCTTAGGCCGTAGTAGTTGTGTCCGCCTTTACTGTACATCCCTGGCACAGCTTGCTGTTCTGGAAGGATCCGGCCCAGTTGCCACCGGAGCTTTATCAGCTCCAGCCGGGCACCACAGAAGTCTCCCTCCTCCGTGAAGAAGAGGCCAAATGAACATGTCAAGTTTGTGTTCCTGTGGGTAGACCGTGGCGAATTGGAACGGGTGGAATGTTGTGGCCATAAGTGTGGTGGTTTCCCTAGCCAGGGCGGCGCAAGCAATGAGCGGCCTCGGGAGCTTTCTACGGCACACCTCGGTGAAGTCCGAGCCCAGGTGAACTCGGCCGGAGAGAGTGTCCGGGTGTCTGTGTATCGCCCAGGCCCGCCAGGTTATCAGGTGAGTGACGGACAGCTTGAACTCTGGGCCTTGCGGAAGACCCGGCGTTGTCCTGATGCGGAGCTCTGGGGACTTCCTGACGCGGTGGTGCCGGACGGCGCTGGGAAGTCGTTGTGGTGCCCGTCACTCTGTTTACGTTGACTCACCTCGTGCACGCTGGTCGTCTCTGGCCTCCGAACATCTCTCCGGTGGAATTTGTGAACGTTATTCTTGCCGCGTGTGTTTACAGCAGGAACACCAGTGTAAAGGGATGTTTCGCATTCCTTCGCCCGTCCTCGCGCACCTCCTCCTCAGCCCCTGGCTCAAATGGGATTCGGTTGCTCCGCAGCCCCCGACGAAAAGGATCGTCTCGATCTGCTCGACAACTATTCAAACCATGTTTTATCTGCCAGGCCGAGAGGGCCTGTGCTCACGTACCTGGCTTCAGGGTTTCAGCGATTGTTGGTGTGACTCGGTTACGGAACGGTGGCTGACTGTCAAATGGCACCCTAAGGTCCAGTGCGATACAGGAATAGGGTGTGATTTGGGGCGACACAGAGGGTATGTAGAATGAACTTCTCCCTGGCCACTCCTGTGTTTTACTCCTTCGTGGTTTTCCTGGTGGGTGTCTGTGGAGCAGGTCAAAGGTTGACTGAGGAGTTGGAATCTGTGCCTCCTGAACCATGCGGTGTGTGTTTAGCTAGTGCCTGATGTGGGGGTACCTTTAGCCCTGATGTGGGTGTACCTTTAGCCCTGATGTGGGGGTACCAGGATCTCAGAAAAAGCTGACTTCCTGGTATTTTCACACGCTACGGTCTCTAGAGTTTACAGAGAATGAGGCAATAAACAAAAAACGTCCAGTGAGCTGCGGTTCTGTGGGTGGAAATACTTTGCTAATGAGAGAGGTCAGTGGCGAAGTATTCAAGCTGACAGAAAGGCCAGAAATAATAAAATAATCACTCCTGACCACAGTGTTGTGCAGTACGGCATCTGTTAACACGCGACACGTTCAATCTTAAGGTGGATGCAGGAAAAATGGGGTTCATAAAGGAGGTTACTAAACTGACAACTGACACTGGCTAACACCAAAAGTAGGCATGGCTAGTTTTTTTACCAGGCATATCTAGAGATACGCTTTGACAAAGGATACTCAAGGAGACATTGACCTTTAATTGAAATTATTTTGTGCATGGTCCACGTGGTTTTGGGCGTGTTTTAATTTCCACTCTATTCGATGTGTTCCTGAGAGATAGCGGTAGACTGGGACAGGTGTGTGACTATCCGGGGAGGGGGCTGTTTGGACAGAGGGGGGCCTCTTCCAATCTTATCTCCACCAGCCGGCCATGTTTGTTTTCCCACCGGAAGGCCACGCCCCACTCTCACGTCACGGCAGAACACCAAATGGCACCTTAACCTCTATGCAGGGCACTACTTTTGGCCAGACGTTGTGTTGTTTTCAGTACATCATGTAGGGAATAGGGCACCATTTGGGACGCAAGGCAATGTGTCGAGTGGCGGGGTTTTGTTCGTCCCCACACCCTTTACTCTCACCAGGGGCTCCGGTGTGTCCTAGCACCGATAATACACACCCATCAATAACAACGGATGGTGAGGAGCGAATTATTTGATGCCCATCTCTGAACAACCCCTCCCTGTCAGGGAATGTTTCTTACGGATTTGTGATGCTTGTAGGATGAATCAATAGCATATATATATCTATCTATCTATATATATATATAGATATAGATATAGATATAGATATATATATATATATATATATATAGATATATATATATATATATATAGATATATATATATTTTTATATATATATATATCTATATATCTATATCAATAGCTGGGAGTGTGTGTACACACAATCAATAATGTTGTTTTCACCTGTCTTGATGCTCTCATGGAGACGTTTACTTTGGATATCATTGCAGGTGAAGGAGACCTACCTCGTTGTCACTGTCACATGCAGGTTTCCCTCGTGTCCCTTGGTTTTCCACCAAGAAACGGTGGGCCGCCATGTTATTTCGAGAGATGTGGTTTGACTCTCCTGGCCAAGCGCTAAGCGTTGACCTGCTCAACTCGCTGCAGATGGAAGTGAACCGGAGACCGGTTTGAGAGTGTTGTCTTTGGGCCCCGCTCTGCGGTTCAAGGCAAAGCCTTTAGCTCCATATTACTGTACTGGGTCCCGTAAATGCAGGTAGCAGAAAAACAGGCTTTATTCAGAAAAACCTTTTGTGGTACATTTTAAATTATCTTGGCACCGCGTCGGAAAACTGGGAGGTGTGAACTTTGCCTCGAGTCCCAGAGATTCAGTCAGAACTCGTTGGCGAGGCACACCGGGGGCAGACCCCGGGGTTCCCAACATTCAGCCGAAAGGCCGGCGTAGTGCCTCTGGAGCCCGGCCAGCTCCTATACAGTTGGGCAGCTCCCCAGCGAGGGAGCTCACGCCATTCATCCACATGATATCCTGTTGTTTTAGACGTGTCATGACAGAGCGAGCCTGATTGAAAACATGTTACCGTGAGTGGGGGGGGGGGGCTAGGCGGGCGTTATAAGCCCTTCGTGGGTGGAAATGTCACAAGACGTCCGTGATGTTTTGCATGTTGGAAACGTGTTGGAGACAGCTTTCGGTGGGGTACATGTACTGTGTATTTTTACACAGTCATGTGCGAACCCTGTGACACCGCTCTTAACGATTACCCATAATGTGCGGTATTTGAACATACGTTCTAAGATCTATGTAGTTGCCATAATGGAAAGTGTTTTCTACAACGACTGTTTAGTGGTCAACCAAGTTTAAAAAAAAATAATTGGGGAAATCCATGTTTGTTCCATTCCTAGTAAGGAAGTCTACGTTCTTAATCAGTCTCTTCAGAAAGCCTTCCCGTGCTACTAAACACCTGTGCTACGTAAACACCCGTGCTACGTAAACACCCGTGCTACGTAAACACTCGTGCTACGTAAACACCTGTGCCACGTAAACACCCGTGCTACGTAAACACCCGTGCTTATTTAATTAGCTCTTTTTCCCCGTCATCCTTTCTACTCCCCCAAGGTATGCAGAGACGCATCAAAAGTTGAATCTGTATTTCGTTTTCTCACTTTCATTCAAAACCGTGTAAATTGCAACTTGTACTGCTGCTACAGTTCTACGGGGTTAAAATTATAATTGACCTTGTTCAGTGTGCTGGATAAGCCTGCTCAGTTCCCTTCCTCATCTCTCTCCTTTAATTGGACGATGCAGTGTTGAAGCGTTCCGGTTTGGTGTGACGCGGTAATCCTCCCTATTCTTTTACACATCCCAGCCCTTAAACCGAAACCAGATGTCGGCTTTCCATATAAAACTTTCCCTCCCCGTTATGTCTCACACCATGCTAGGGGCCGTTAAAAACCACGGTTACATGTCATATTTTGTTCAGTTAACAATCACCAAAGACAGTCAGGGTCGCTTCTTTTTCATTGCTAGCTGTTGACAAGCTAGGTCGTGAGAAGAATTTAGCCAGAGGGGTCATATGTCATTTAGTAATCATTTTACGTTACCACTACACTAAATAGACTTTTGACAGAAACAACCGACTTTCCCTTTATAATTCATCTGCACACTCGTTATTTGTTTGACAGGAATTAGCAAGGAGGTAGTTTTTTCAGCCACAACTGTCAGCCTGGCTGTCAAAGATGCAGTTTGTCTCCCGTTGCAGCACTTTCAGACAACGCGCAGACCACAACTCTAAAACACTGGTGTCAGTCCTCTTCTGTTTGCCGCCTGTCTCACCAAAGGCCTATCCATTTGCCGGGTGGAGACAACACTGTAAAGGAGAGAGGGGGAGGAAAGTAGGAAGGACGGCAAGGCAAATGTGTCTCGACCTCTTTCAGCCATTGAAAAAAGTCCTAGGAATCAGCCAAAAAGCTTCAGCTTGGTGGATTGTGTCCTGGCTAATACTAAAAGAAAACCCTCTTTGAACCGCTGTTTGTTTTGGCAGTGGCACAAAACTACTATCCCTTTTCTCCGTGGCGTTTATAGAATTCCAAACGTATTCTATTCTTTTCACCTTTACTGCCGGCCCCTGGAGCAGACGGCCTATGGGAGGTGTCTATTTGTGGTGATCAGTGGTCCGCTGCAGAGAAACCTGTTTTGACAGTTGGAGTTGGGGAGTAACGTGCTGCTGAGGAATGCTCCTCTGAGGGGGGGGGGGGGGGGGGGGGGGGGGGGGGGGGGGGGGGGGGGGGGGGGGGGGGGGGGGGGGGGGGGGGGAGCAGAGAGGGAGAGAGAGCCTTGCACTTACCCAGGTCTGTAATCACTGTGGAGTGGCGGTTACCTTCCAGAAGAGTTCACGCCCCTGAGAATTGTTTGGTTTTTTTTTTTTGTAGTGGAGCTCTGACGGAGCGGGAGAAGGAGGACTGATAGGGGGTGGGCGGAGAAGTGGAGAGGGAGTAGGGAGAGCGAGAGTGGGAGTGAACGGGTTACGGAGAAGCCTTCTCAGTTTCTGTCCGAGTCCCACACGCTGTAGGCTACAGAATGACTGCGGCTGCTCTCCAGACTCCTCTCTGAGAGGCGAACCCGGTCGTCTTTTTCCCCTCCTTCCCCTGTTTTTCCCCAGCCATACATCGGAAAGGAGACTCTTGTTTTGCCTCCCTCTTCTACAGGAAACATTGCGGGAAACAACGTCTCTTTTTTTTTTTTCTTCCCTTTTTGTATCGTTTTTGTCTTTCAATCCCTCCCTTCCTGTCCGTTCTGGAACCGTCTCCCTCTGGATGTGACGGAACATGCCGGTAGTAGGGGTCGCCTCCAAGCTCAGACAACCCTCAGTGGGCTCCAAGCCGGTACACACCGCCCTCCCCATCCCCAACCCGGGGAGGACCGCCGCCTCCCGGGGGCACATGGCCCGGGCCCCGGGGCCGAGGGAGTCCCCCGTTCTCGCGTCCTGTCACCTGTCACTCAAGGCGGAGTACCAGGAGAGGAGGACACCGCAGCATCCTGGCCGGAGCGCGGAGACGGAGGAGAGTAGGATCTGCAAGGTCAGTGTTGACTGGGAGACGGCGCTGTCATCCTGGGGCCGCTTCCCCTCTCGCCTCTCCGGATTCTTTGCCGTCAGTCTCCGCGAGATGAATTGATTTGCTCTACAGGTGGCTGTGCTGGCGGCCAAGTCTGAGTGAGCTGCCTAACAGAGACGTGATTGTTGTATTTCCTGAGGACTGTCCCGCTTGCGCGAGGCCCCGGGTGACAGAGTTTGAAGTGGATGTGGGATTGGTTAGGCGAGCTGTAGCAGGTGCCCTGCTGTTCGTGACATGAGGCTGCCTTGGCCTTTTTTTTTTTCTTTTTCTTCAAACTTCTAAATGTCCAGCCTCGGGCGCTGTACGAAGTCGCAGTGGCTTTCAGTAGCGGTTTGTCAAAAGCGGGATGAATGCTTTCTTCCCTTTTTTGCGTCGCTCCCTTGCCTGGCACCGCCATGCCTCCAAGTGGCCTTGGTCTAGCGCGTCCCGTGAGTGGGGGCTGAGATTGGTGCACGCGTTCGCATTGTCGCGTTTAGCTGAACCTCTTAAGATCCCGATCTGTTCAGTTAACTGAGCCTTGCGGGCTGCTTCAAAGGAGGGGGAGAGTAGCTATGCTAAGTCATCACCGCTACCTGAGAAGCCCCTCTGAAGCCAACGTGCACCTTCCCCCCCGCAAGGTGTGGCATATCGTTTCAGATGGATAGCTGGTGTTTCCCGAATTTGAGAGCCGTTAAAGTCCAGTATGTGGCCCAGCCGTATTAAAAAGAACGTGGTGAGAATGACTAGCGAATGATGGACTTGCACAGATCCCCTTAAGTGCTTTCCCATACTCAATTCGGCCTGTGCCAAGCTTCTTTGGGATTGTTCTAAAACGTTTCACTGGAAATTGGACTCGGGACAAGCAAAGAAGTGCGGGGAAAGGATTTCAAATCTCCCCGCCAGATAACTGGTAGTGCATGCCTGCGAGGTCGATCTGTCAAAACACCAACAGACATTCCCGTCTGCCTCTTTGCACCGGTCAAGTGTTCCTGTTTATGCCTGAGGTTTCCAGATGCCCTCTATGGCCCTTTCTTTTGCTTATTTCTTCAGGTTTTCAAATGTCTCGGGGGGGGAGTTGTGTGGGACTATGTGCTAACATCAAAGAGAGGGGGACCGCTCCGGGATCTGGGTAGCATGTCCGTGACTGAGTCGGGATCGCCTTCAGGGCCAGTCTAAGGGGAAATGTGTTAGCATTAACTCACTGCTGAATCAGCAACTTGGCGTTCCTTGAGCCATTTGGTTTCTGTGCGCTCTGTTGAACGGGATAGTATGAGGTTTGTGTTTTGGTGTCTACCACGGAACCTTCCGGAAGATGGGACGCGCTCTCACTGCTCTCTGCCGTGCGGTATAGAAGCTTTGGAGCATTTTGAAAGCAGAAAGGTCATGCGTCCGCGGGCCTGTCCGTTTTGTGATGAGAATGCACTGCGGGTAATTAGTTGGTCTGACTGGCCTGGTGGTTTTTAGGGTCGTCGTGCACCCACCGGTAGTGAGAGAAGCGGTGTCGTTACTCTTCACGGTGACTCACACAGCTTGTGTCTCGGCTGAAAGGGTTCATTGTGTGGACTTGTTTGTCCTCGGTTGAACATGAGGCTGCACGCTCTCCTTGTGTAGTGTTAACCGAGGAGATCTGGGCCTGTGTTGCTATTTCTAACCGAGCTGCAGAGGACGTTCAACTGACGAGCACTCTGTTGACCCAAACACACTGCGGCACGGTGAAATCCAGCAGGGTGTTCACCGTTCTTCTGAATATGGTGCATGGGAGAAGTGATTACCGTTAAACGGTGGCAAGCTCATTGTGAGGTTGACATATCTAGTGCTTCATTAGAAACATTACTGAGGCTTCTACACAGCATTAAGAATAGCCATGATCTTGGCCATCAATAGTATCCAGGTCTGTTTGGTGCAGTGTGTGTATGTGTCAGTTCTTTGCTGAGGCCTTTGTTTGATCTAGATGACTGTACGTGTGTTGGCATTCGTAGGAGGCCTACATCTTTTGGTGGTCTTACGTAACACCTACATTCTTAGCTGGGTTCTGAGTTAATCCATCCAAGGCTGGCCTGTCAAGAGATTCTCTTCCCTGTGATTGAGATAAGATCCAGGGCACGCGTACACACACACACACCCGCACACAGACATAAACACACACTGTAGTACTCTGAGATACCTTCAGAATGAAGAGGAAGCAGAGGTGAATGAGGTTTTGATGAAGTGCCTTGGCTCTGCTGTGAGGGAAACGCTTCCTTGATGAGGGGGGTGGCTCGTTGCCTTTTGTGGGGTTAAGGCAAGAGGAAGGATTTTTCGGTTAGACCTAGATTCACATTTGTTGTGCTAGAATGAATAAGTACAACAAAATGTAACTCCACACCGGCCCTACTGTAGCCGACCCCAGCCAGATGCCGGTAGGAGCGGGGGAACGTTTTGATGAAAGTTCTGCTGAAGAGAATACATTGATCCATGGGGTACCAGTGTATTAGCCCTTCCAGCTGCCGCTCCAAGCAGCCACCCTGCTGCTGATGTCTGGGATTCTGTATGGTTCTCGTTTCAGTCAGCCACTAGCCTGTGGCTTCAATCCGTACACATTTCTACATTTCTGTTCCTCAAGTTAAAAAGGACCGGACGTTAACGCATGAGCGTCTGTAATTGGTGACTTATTGAAGGAAGTAGGATAAGGGTGGGGTGAAATTCGAAGGTTTTCCAACAGGGCCTCTTCCTGGCTTATTTAGCACACCAGTCATCTTGGACAGACACTGTGTTGTTGTCACCAAGGTTAATTATTTTCCAGGCAGCAGTTGTAGATTAGCCATCTGTCTGTGCGCAGTCTTTCTCCGCCAGTCCCAGTGTAGCCACAATGTGTTTTAGTGTTGTCACAATGTGTTTTCGTGTAGCCACAATGTCGCAATGTGTTTTAGTGTAGCCACAATGTGTTGCGGTTGAGTCATTGTTTATCAGGGTTGTCCATTACAGGTCAGGCTGTGTTTCCGTTCGGCAACCATCCCCCGCCATGTCATCTTATCTCTGGGATGTTGCCACTTCTGATTATGTAGTATCAGTTTTTGTTTACTGGAAGAGGAGTCAACTGGCAGGCTACACCGTGCCTTGCAATAATGTCCTGTTGATCCTCTTTCACACGTCCCGTAGTTTGGCTCCTGTCTGACGGGCCAGAAATTCAGCAATAACCGATGGACTGTAGCGTGGGTTCACACATCGCCTTGTTTGGTGCAGCGACACGTCTCCTCCTCTCACTATGCCTCGGCGCCGATAAGCCCCTGCAGGGGTCCAACGGGAGGAGGAGGGAGGAGGAGGGAGGAGGGGGAGAGCTCCAGGGTATCTGTGTTAGGTCTCACTGGCTTTGGCGTGAGTGCGGGGAATGTAAACACGGCTCCTCTCCTCTAGCTCAGACACTGGGGTCCCTGCCGGCTCTCCCCGTGGAAGGCAGGGGGAGGTGGGCGGGGCAACCGGAGCGGGGGGGCGTGCTTTAGGTGGGTGCCCGTGCCTGTCCCAGCCATGTGTGGTCTGGCTGCCCGAGCTCCTGACGCAGAAGGCGAGGAGAAGCCTGGGGGAGGCGCTGAAGTGGAATAACGAGGAGAACTTGGGCACGTCTCCTGCCGCCGAGGTCTCGCCCCAGGCAGGAAAGGCCCCGCAACCCGTTTCTCAACAAATGTTGACGGAATGGAGGGACCATGCATTGGGCGGACGCTGGCTGACTGATCCCATCTTCTTAGAGAGCTCAACACTACATTCCCTGTTCAGTTTGCTCTGGTCTCTAGTCTCAGTTCAGGTCAACAGGTGTGTTGTTGGCATAAACGGATGGTTTCCTCTGTTGATAAAGTGAACACGTTTACGCAGCAATAGTGGAACAACTAACATGGACAATATTGCAAATATATTTTTTTAATGGTGGACAATTTGGTCTCTTTTGTAATGACAGGCCTCTCTCTCTTGGTTTGTCTCTCTTTGTCGGTCGGTCTTTCTTTCTCCTTTTGGTATTCGTGCTGTGGGGAGTCACGTCGACCCCCGTGGGTAAAGCTTGGAGGGAGAACACAGAGGGCTGATGTTTACAGTGCGAGTTAGGCATTAAAAACAACCGCAGTGGATGCGGTCGGTGTTCAGTTAAAACAGGAAGAACAAAAGAACTGAAAACGGGCAAAGAATCTGGGAGGCATCCTGTTTTTCCTGAAAGTGGCTGTTGTGACGGGAGTTAGGGTGCAAACAGCCATCAGCTGTTTTCGCTGTGGCATTTGCTGTATTGACCGACAGGGTGATGAGAAGACCCCAACTCTGGCACCCTGAACATAGTATTGACTCAACACCGGGCTGGAATATGCCACGGTAGATCGGGGCATTGAGGAACGAGTGCACGGGCGGTAACGGCCACGCCTTCTAACGCGGTCCCCAGGGTAACGTGTCTGGTCCCTTAACTCAGTCTTGCTGCGTTGTCTGCTAAGAGGACTGACGTGGTCCCGCTCGTGAGCGCCGCTTGATGTTACACGTGCTGCAGCCGCATTAGCGCATGAGTTAGAGGCTTCACACACACACACACACCAGGCAGCAGGTCCACACAGAAGATCCACAGAATCCCTCTGGGCCTTCTGCTAGTTCAAAGGTACGGCTGTTGAGTGATGAGAAGCAGAAACTCCCCGTTGCCACTTGTCTGTTTGCTTCATAAAAGATGTCATAAAAGAACAAGACAGAAGCGGAGGGGCCAGAGCCGTGTGCAGGAGTTCAACACACACTTTTACACCGGAACGCACACTAACACACACACACACGCACACACGCACACACACACGTCTAGTTAGTGCACCCCGTCATTGGCCTTTCCTTGCAAGTCTCCCTTTAGAAATCTGTCACCACGTTTTACGTTCATTACAGTTTTATTTTGGTTCCCCCGTCATTCTCTGTCGTTCTCACTCTTTCGCTCCTTTCTTTCATAATTCCCTCCCCATTTTCCTCTGCATCTACTGTCACTGTCCTTTTGCTCCTTTCGTGTCCCAAATTGCATCTTGGTTCCATATTTAGTGCTCTACTTCTATGTAAGCCAAACGGTGCGCAGTATAGGAAATAGAATGGAATTTGGGGTGCAGTCTAATTCTGGGCATTCCTCCTCTTAGTCACTACCACTCTTTCCCAGACCTCCATTTCCTCCCTCCTGGAATCTTGCTGTATTTCCCTTTTTTCAACTTTTTGCTTGGCTCCTTTTTATCTCTTCTTCTCTCTCTATCTTTCTCCCCACCTTACTCCTTTTCTCCTTCCTCCTTGGCCCTCTTTCCCTCTGTCCTGACAAATGTTTTGATGAGACGGGGTGATCCACCTGGTTCTGAAGAGTGTCACTGATTACCTCTGCAGTACCTGCCTCCCACCACTGCCTCCCACCCCCCCCCCCCCC